>LBNU01012864.1:0-31381 GCA_014162995.1 Artemisia annua | reverse complement strand
CCTAACGAACACTATTCCCTGCGAGAGAACGATCAATCCCCCGGTACTTGCCACTACACTATACTACATCGGTCAGGTACACTGCCTGGTGGGGATTGCAAGCTTCTCGAGATCCCTCGAGAGGTAAAACGCAGTGCGTGTTGCAATCCACGCGCATCAGTTACTACCTCTTGGTACTTATAAAGTAAATTGAATACTTATGTTTATGAAATCTGCCTGGTGTTAGGCATCGAACACCACTCAGCCATGACAACTAAATTATGTCCTTAAATAATTAAAACTTATATAGACGTACATACCCGACTACACCTTCTCCTATGATATTCCTATCGAAAGGACCTTCCCTTCAAAATGTGTTTATATCGAATCATAAAGCTCGTAGTAAGAAAGAAGTATGATTTCCCGACTTAAGTTTTTACAAAAATCATTCCATATACCTATCTTATAACCCTTAAACCGAATAAAAGACCTCTTTGATATTTATAGTTGGTGCTTACGCCATATCGGTGCAGTTTTGTTTCTTTTACAACCATGTAGTAAATCTATAAGTTATGACTAAGCTATAAGAGTGATTTACAAACCAAAAACAATTTTTATGAGTGCTTGAGTGAACTTGAAAATATATACACTTTCGTGAGGAACATGTCATGTTATTCTTGGTTGTCTTGGATACACAACAAAATATATATTTGAAATTTATACGAGACTTGGTTTTGAAAGACATTTTTCTTATATGCTTGAGGGCAAGCATGAGTTTAAGTATGGGGGAGTTTGATGAGTCTCGTATTGTACATATTTATACCCCCGATATTATGTGAATTATATGATAAATAACCTTATTATTAGGACTTTTGGTGCTTAATATGAGAATGTATGTGCAGGACAAAGGTTTGGAGGAAAGTAACGAGAAACGCACAAAAAAGATGACTTTGTGAACAAATAAGGTAAAGACATAGTTTGGACTAAAGCACGCCGATCATAAGTAAAAAGAGCGCCGCTTACGGGTATCTTTGGTCAACTATATATCTACGAGTCAAACATGAAGTGCGCCGGTTATATATTACATAAGTGCCAGTTACGCGAAATGAAGCTCGCCGGTTTTATACCAAACGCGCGGCATACTTGATGCGTGGATTTTGGTCTACGCAAAAGGTTTTACCTCTCAAGGGATCTTGAGAAGCTTGCAATCCACACCAGGCAGTGTACCTGACCGATGTAGTATAGTGTAGTGGCAAGTACCGGGGGATTGATAGTTCTCTTGGGGAATAGTGTTCGTTAGGATTGAAAATAGTCTAATCAGGTCTAGGAGTGAGGGATGATTCTTTTTGTATTTTTATATTTTAAGGAAAGCAAGTAAGAATCTCGGGTATTGGAAGAGTGGGCGGAATTAGTTGCTAATCAACTAACCCAAATAACTACTAATTCAACAAAAATAAAATGACAATAAAATAAAACTTGAGAAAACTTATAAGGAGAAAACGTGTTTACTTAGACTTCATTACTCCCTAGCTATCTTTTATTGATTGATAAGTTTGCTACAATTGCGTGGGTGACGGGTTGCATTCCTTAATACCATTCGTGGGGCCGTGTACGATCTTCCCCAACGCTATAAGCTTCTATCTCTTCCTATGGCGACACGTTTAGTATCCTATCCATGGCCTCCTTAATAGTCACTTATGTATTAAACACAACCATTAAAATCGTAGTACACATCCGATTCATGTTTCTTAAGACGTTCAAGCATGTTACCATATAGGAGATTAGCCAGTTTTCTTAAGCCTAACATCGATTATCATTCACCCAACAACAATAAATACAAACCCTCAATCAATAATCAATAACTAGGTTTCATTAGATCTAAGCAAACACATATAAACCTAGCCTAGCATGTTAAAAGAAAGACAAGCATAAGATAAAATCAAACAACACATAGACATATTGAATGATTGATGGATTACTTATCTTTAATTAAACATGGAAGAATTAAGGGTATGAAACCCTTAATAAGTTCTGAAATTCGTACTAGGGTTTTATGTATGTGTTCCACCAAAAAGTTCCTCCCTTTATGAATGAAAAATCCTAAAATATATATAGAGATTACATTCTGACGGCGTCAGGTTTTAGCTTCTGACGCTGTCAACTCGCCGTGTTTAGGGTTCTCGGATCACCTAGATCTACTTCTGACGGCGTCACGTTGTAAAATCCTCTCGGTCATCTCCCTTTAGCTTTACACGAGACGACCTTCATTCTGTAACACCTGACGCTGTCAGGTGTTAAATCGTGTTTTCTTCTCTTGAGCGTCTGGTACAAGATAAATCTATCTCCTTTGCCTTCAAGTGACGGCGTCACCTTTTGGTGTCTGACGCCGTCAGGTGTGATTTCCATCATGATTTTGAGACTTTGTCGTTTTCTTCACTTTTTGCTCCAAAAACGTCCAAAATACTATGTTTTCCAGAATTCTTCTCAAAAGTACCTAAAATGACAAAAGGAACGATTTAAGGTAATATTTGATCATAAAAATATGATTTAGGGATTAAATGACCCCCTAAAAGTGTAACAATTTTCGTCTTATCAAATACCCTTACACTTGAGATTTGCTTATCCTCAAGCAAATGCGCTTTTATTCCAATCAAAATATGAGCTAGGGGTCATTTAATACTAAAATAAAAGTAATTACAACAAATGATCATTCCACCCTAGTCATAACAAGTACGGAAATCATACACTAGCACCTCAGAAATAGTGTTTGGATACTCTCATCTCTCGGGTGTTATAAACCTATATATAACTAATGGAAATGAAAAAATATCACTCACTACCTATCATAGCAAATAGATTATCATAAGCTTGGGAAAGGATCAAAAACCTCCACCACTTGGCGTAAGCACCTAGGAAAACTATCAAAGAGGGCTTTTCATGGGTTATAATGTTAGGTGTAGGGATATGATAAACACGGTTTGTTGGAATAAAGGATATTTTTACTGGTGGCGAGCTAATCATCTTGGTCAATTACATGTACAATGTGGCGTTGCTAAGCCAAGACTCGACTCAACTTAAGCTAATAATAAAATAACAAAAACATAAAATAAACATAAAAGGAAACGGGATGGTAGTCCGTATGTTTTTTCCACTTTTCTTTTTCTAATTTTTTTTTTCGTTTTTCTTGATTTTTTGATATTTTTTTTTTGACATACATTCTTGCCCTACCATCCAAAATAATACATCATAGGGGACTCGGTTTTCCCCTTATACTTGAACTTTTACATACTTTACAGATAACTATTCTAATGACTCGAATTAAGATAATCGAAACATTTGGAGTACTTTAAAACATTCGATGCACTTATGGGGGTAATAATTGACTTCTTCCCCATTACTCTATAACAATAGTACTTTACCCATGAGTCCCATGAGTCCCAAAACAATATGTACAAGATATGACTCGACTTAGCAACCATGTAATCAATTAGACAATTAACAAAGGGTTTAAACAAATGTTGTAACAATAATGCAGTAAAGATGAGTGCATACAAGGAAGGCTAAGACGATTTGGGTGTACATTTGGGGGTGGATTGTAAACAAATTCTTCCTTTAAGTAAAATGATTAAAGTTAGAAACGAAAAAGATAGGCTCTGAAGGGTGTACTAGGGGTATCGTGTACTAAAAATGAGTACATCGCTAAGGTGTGGGAAAATTACTTGACCAATGTAGTCAATGTAATTATAAAACAGGTGTAAAACAAGGGTTATCCTAATGCCTCTTATCATGAAGTAATCCAACTACACGAATGTAGCCTCACTTGTGGTCTCGGGATGAATCACTAACGCAAGTTCTAGAATCTAAGTACTACCGGGATGAATCACTAACAAATCTAGGGGCGAACCTCACATATTTGGGGTGGAATTTTTTTTTGAGTGGTACGGTTTTTGTGCTAGTCATATAACTCCTATCCATGAGACGCTTATTAAGACTAAAGATTCCTATATGTTGCAAAAAAAATTAAATTTGATGCTAAAATTGCCCTAACAAATATTTCTCTCAGTTTTATTACACATTTGACTATTAAACAAACAAAAATCAAGTGCAATTGTAATCTCTAAGGTGTCTTCATTTACCCCCCCCCCCCCTTACACTTAAGCCGAACATTGTCCCTAATGTTTAATTAAAGGATGTAAAAGTAAAGAAAATGAAAGAATGAAACAAATACTCCCCTGATTCGTTTGGTGTGGATGATGTGGTAACATGATTAAATCCTCCTCCAAGAGAATGTAAAAACTTCAAGATTAAAGCAGCGCCAAAAACTTGAGACTTGATGCCAAAAACTTGACTATCCATGTACATCTTCTTGTCCAATGTAACCTGTTAAACCTGAGAAAACAATCAAGGAAAACCTCGCGTAAAATCGGCGGTAAAATCTATATAAGATAAAATCCTAGAAAGCAAGTAAAGATATAATGCTTGTGGAATGAATGTTTGCAGATTCCTGGAGTTTATACATTAAAGATTTAGCAAAATTTTACAATTCCGGCAGAAAAACAAAACTTGCAAAATTTTCAGAAAATTAACACCTGACGCCGTCAGGTTTTAAAGCCTGACGCCGTCAGAATTGATCTGACAGAATTTTTATGTTTAGTTTCCGGAAAATTTCTGGAAAAACCTATGCCTTAATTCCTAGAATACATGCAAAACAATCATTATGACTCGATACAAGCATTTGACTCAAACAAATACTAATATGCATGTTTATATCTCATTGTTATCGTTCATGTCCAATTCGTTCTTTTAAACAAATTTAGATTTCCCTTACACTTATCTTTTGCAAAATACCTTTATATGTAGTTAAGACGAAGTTAAAAACAAAATAAAGCATTTTCACAATTTAATTTGAAACACAAACCATAATCAATAAAAATAAAACACACATGTGGAAGCAAATAAAATCAAATAAACAAACAAACAAGCAAATAAAGCTTGAGTTGCCTCCCAAGAAGCGTTTTTCTTTATTAACGAGTCTTGTAGCTAGACTCAAAGTCACGGTCTTACGTTTTCCTTTCCCAATTTTGTGCCAGTTCAAAACTCTTAATCCATCCTTCATCACGCTTGTATTCAGGGCCTAAATTCATGCAGCCTGAATAATATGTTCGCTTCCTCTCATAATAAACATCATCATCAATTCCGTCATCCTTAATCTCATAGGGTCGATTCACATCAACAGGTAAGTTCTCGATGTCTGTTAATTCTTCCCTCATGTGAGGCATCATAAAAGTGGTCTTTTCTACTCCATTAGTAAACTGAACTATTCCTTTATTGCGATCACAATACATCTTAGTTGCTTCAACGAAAGGTCGACCTAGAACAATTTCTCCTAAATATGGGTCTATAATGCCTCTAACATCTTCTAGGATTACAAAGTCGCACTGATAAGTGAAGTTTCCTTCAAAGATGTGTCCCACTTCTACTGTCCTAACAAAATTGCATAGTTTATTAGGGTTATAAGGGTCTTTTCTGGGGTTCAACCTTTCGTTCATAATCCAATTGTAGTAGAGCCTAGACATAATATTCATGGGTGCTTTTAAGTCAATGTATGTATGCTCTCTAAACATATACCTGACCATGTAAGGGATTTTGATGTTCCTATAGTTATGCTTCCTAATCCATGGCTTCTTCCTATATTTCAAGGAACAAGGGTGTTGTAAGAGGAATCTATGGTAACTCAATCCCTCAGGGGTTGGAGAGAAATTCGTAAACTCAATTTTCATCTGGATTGGTTTATTAAGCTTCTTAAATGTGTTAATTTCCCTCTCTCTTCGTTTACGCGCTACAAGCCTCTTGCTAACTTCTAAACATCGATTCTCAAAGTCCATAAAGACAAACCTTATACGAACAAAAACACAAAGAAAAAGATAGACTAAAGAAAACCTACAAAAATAAAATAAAAATCTCACTAGAAAGGAATCTAGTGAGTAGACCTAATGAAAATAAATTCAACCTAAACAATAACTATTCCCCGGCAGCGGCGCCAAAAACTTGATGCGTGGATTGCGGTCTACGCAAAAGGTTTTACCTCTCAAGGGATCTTGAGAAGCTTGCAATCCCTACCAGGCAGTGTACCTGACCAATGTAGTATAGTGTAGTCGCAAGTACCGGGGGATTGATCGTTCTCTCGGGGAATAGTGTTCGTTAGGATTGAAAATAGTCTAATTAGGTCTAGGGATGAGGGATGATTCTTTTTATATTTTAAGGAAAGCAAGTAAAAATCTCGGGTATTGGAAGAGTGGGCAGAATTAGTTGCTAGTCAACTAATGCAATAAAAATAAAATGACAATAAAATAACATTTGAGAAAACTATTGGAAAGTCAGAATACGTGATTTGCATTGATCACTCAAAACAAAATATAAAGATTACAAGTGATTATTCTAGAGTTTAGGGATTGGCTAGGCCTAATACAATACAAATGGGCCATAATACAAAACATTATAAAGCTATACAGAATATCATCTAATATGCCCCCGCAGTTGGAACGGGAGGAGGTCGAACGATCAAACTGGATCTAAATTCTTCAAACAAAGCGGAGGGAAGACCCTTTGTGAAGATGTCAGCGTACTGGTAGCGAGAGGGAACATGTAAAACGCGCACTTGACCAGCAGTAACCATGTCACGAACAAAATGTATGTCTATCTCAATATGCTTCGTGCGCTGATGTTGAACCGGGTTTGCAGACAAATAAATGGCACTAACGTTATCACAATAAACAAGAGTAGTAGATGATAGTGGAGAATGTAGCTCACGGAGTAGATTACGAATCCAGGCAGTCTCAGCGACAACATTAGCAACACCCCTATATTCAGCCTCAGCACTGGAGCGGGAGAGAGTGTGTTGACGCTTTGATGACCAAGACAGTAAATTATTACGGAGAAAAACACAGTAACCTGAAGTAGACCTCCGTGTGGAAGGGCAACCTGCCCAATCAGCATCTGTATAACCAACAAGAGAAGTAGTACAGGAGGAGTATAAATGAAGACCAAAATCCAGAGTCCCCTGAACGTATCGCAAGATACGTTTGAGAGCTGTAAAGTGAGGCTCCCTCGGATCATGCATATAAAGACAGATCTGTTGTACGGCATATAAAATATCCGGGCGTGTAAAGGTGAGGTACTGAAGTCCACCTGCAAGACTACGATACAAAGTAGGATCGTGAACCGGAACACCTTCTGGACCCAATTTGGAGTCTGTGTCAACGGGAGTCCGAGAAAGGTTACAATTGGTCATGTGAGCGCGCTCAAGAAGCTGGAGAGCATATTTCCTTTGAGACAAGAACAACCCTGTAGTGTGACGAACAGAAGAGATGCCAAGAAAATAATTAAGAGCCCCAAGGTCAGTCATGTCAAACTCACTGTGTAATAAACCAATAATCCGTTAGAGAAGGGCAGTAGATGATGCGGTAAGGATAATGTCATCCACATATATAAGTAAATAAGCAACCTCAGACCCGTATCGATAANCGCTCAAACTGGATCTAAATTCTTCAAACAAAACCGAAGGTAGTCCCTTGGTGAAGATATCGGCGTACTGATAGCGAGAGGGAACATGTAGAACGCGCACCTGACCAGCGGTAACCATGTCACGAACAAAATGTATGTCTATCTCAATATGCTTCGTGCGCTGATGTTGAACCGGGTTTGCAGACAAATAAATGGCACTAACGTTATCACAATAAACAAGAGTAGTAGATGATAGTGGAGAATGTAGCTCACGGAGTAGATTACGAATCCAGGCAGTCTCAGCGACAACATTAGCAACACCCCTATATTCAGCCTCAGCACTGGAGCGGGAGAGAGTGTGTTGACGCTTTGATGACCAAGACAGTAAATTATTACGGAGAAAAACACAGTAACCTGAAGTAGACCTCCGTGTGGAAGGGCAACCTGCCCAATCAGCATCTGTATAACCAACAAGAGAAGTAGTACAGGAGGAGTATAAATGAAGACCAAAATCCAGAGTCCCCTGAACGTATCGCAAGATACGTTTGAGAGCTGTAAAGTGAGGCTCCCTCGGATCATGCATATAAAGACAGATCTGTTGTACGGCATATAAAATATCCGGGCGTGTAAAGGTGAGGTACTGAAGTCCACCTGCAAGACTACGATACAAAGTAGGATCGTGAACCGGAACACCTTCTGGACCCAATTTGGAGTCTGTGTCAACGGGAGTCCGAGAAAGGTTACAATTGGTCATGTGAGCGCGCTCAAGAAGCTGGAGAGCATATTTCCTTTGAGACAAGAACAACCCTGTAGTGTGACGAACAGAAGAGATGCCAAGAAAATAATTAAGAGCCCCAAGGTCAGTCATGTCAAACTCACTGTGTAATAAACCAATAATCCGTTAGAGAAGGGCAGTAGATGATGCGGTAAGGATAATGTCATCCACATATATAAGTAAATAAGCAACCTCAGACCCGTATCGATAAATAAATAATGAGGAATCACATCGACTGGGGTAAAATCCAACCCGTGTGGCAAAACCTGCAAACCGTTGAAACCAAGCACGAGGTGCTTGTTTCAGTCCATATAGGGATCTCTACAAAAGACAAACATGGTGAGGGTATCGAGAATCAACAAACCCCGGTGGTTGGTGCATATAGACAGTCTCAGATAAATCTCCGTTAAGAAAGGCATTCTTAATGTCCAGCTGATGAATAGGCCACTTGCGAGAGACAGCAAGACTAAGAACAGTGCGAATGGTGGCCGGTTTCACAACCGGACTAAACGTCTCATCACAATCAACACCAAGTTGCTGACTACTACCATTAGCAACCAAACGAGCCTTATATCGGCTCAAAGTACCGTCAGCATGAAACTTATGCTTAAATAACCACATCGAGCGGAACATATTAACTCCAGATGGCCTCGGTACAAGAATCCAAGTACCATTTTTAACTAACGCATTATACTCATCATACATAGCATTATTCCAATGAGGATTCTTTAAAGCAAGGAAAGGTGATTTAGGTAAAGGAGAAATAGAGGAAGTATGTAGGGATAAACGTTCAAGTGGTTTGACGATGCCCAATTGAGACCGAGTGACCATGCGGTGAGTTCTGGAGGGTTCATTGGTAGGTTGTGTTGAGGATTCGTTGGTATTGAGGGTCGGAGGCTGGGTAACAGGGGGTGGGGAAGCTTGGTGAAGCTGTGGTTGGGTCGCTGTTGTAGGGCTTGAGGGGGAGTCCGAAGTAGGTGAAAGTGTGGATGAAGGAGATTGGGTGTTGGTCGGCGATATGTGTTGAGCCGAGGTAGGTGTGTGGTCATGGGTTGTAGGAGGTGTGGGGTTATTTAGGACATGGCTTAGGATAGGAGGATGTGTGGGTTCTAGAAATGTGTACGGGGGTGAAGCATTGGGGGTCATTGAGCGATAAGGGAATTGGGTTTCATCGAATGTGACATGTCGTGAAATAATTATCTTGTTTGTTTCCAGGTGATATGTGCCTTTTTACACATATCTTTCCTTCCATTTTCCGAACCAAAACGACCAAAAACACCTGAAAACGACCAAATAATGTCNTGGTTATCAGTGTACCATAGTTCTTACTTGAACTAAAACATTTGGCTACTCCAGAAGTAATGGCTTTTGGTAAAGAGATAAAATCCATTAACTCTTCATAATTGCTAGGGACTAGCAATTGCTTAGTGTGGGGGATTTGATATGTGCCTTTTTACACATATCTTTCCTTCCATTTTCCGTACCAAAACGACCAAAAACACCTGAAAACGACCAAATAATGTCAAAAATATCTTTTGAGTGTGTTTTTAAGTGTTTCAGGTGTAAAGGATTGAAAACAAACGAAAAACTAAGCAAAATTGCAAAATTGTCAAAATCAGTCCCTATACTTTCAGAAAATGGCAGAAATGGCCCTTGGATAAAATATTTTGAAGAAAAGTCAACAATAGTCCCCCAGAAATCTTGAAATGACAAATTTTACCCCTGGAGTTCAAGTTTGCAAAAATGGCAAAACTGGCCCCTCAACTTTTGAAAAATGTCATTTAAGGTCCTCGGGTGTTTTCAAAAATGAAAAAATGTTTTTTATGGTCCTTGTACTATTGGAACTTGGCAGGAATCACCCTGGGAATACTTTGGGAAAGTTGCACTTCACACCCCTCAATTTTCAGCTTATTACAAAATTGGTCCCTAAGCTTATATAACTACTTAAACCAAATGGACCTATGTTGTTATCTAGCCCAAGATACAAACTAACCCAAAAACAAACCAATCCCCCTTTTTACCTTGGCCCAGTTAACCAGGCCCAACCATNCTAACTTCTTCCCTCCCACCATTAACACCTTAATTCCAGGGTACTTTGTCCCCTTAGCCTCACCTCCATAGCCTCCAAACCACTCCTTCTTGTTCCCCCAGTACACCCACCATTAATACTCCCACCTACAACCCACCAAACCAACCCAATTGGCTTATAAGTTTTTCCCGCCAAAATGGATTCAATGGCCAAGATCAATTTTTACTCATCCAAGGGACTCAAATTAAAGTGGGAAAGTGCTAGGGCTGCATGGGGAGTTTATAAAGTGAAGAAAAAAGAGGAGAGAAGCAGTTAGTTAGTTTTTTAGTAGTAGTGTAGTTTAGTTTAGTATTGTTGTTTAAGCTTAATTTTCATTCTCAGTTGAATAACTTAGTTGAAGATAGTTGTAATCAGTCCTTTTGATGTAATTTAAACTTCCTTTCATCTTAATTTCAGTTTCTCTTGTCAAACTCAGTTTTAGCATGTTCTAAGTAAATTCTCATTTTTATTCAAAAGTGGTTAAAAGTTGTTTTTTATTGATCCTATAAGCTCACTTAAGTTACTATAAAGCTTTTATAAGCTTCCTAAGTCTTTTGGCTTGCTTTAATTCAGTTTACTAAAAATGCTAGAAAAATCAAGAAAAATAGAAATAAAATAAAAATCAGTGTGTAAGGTTAATGAAGAAAGGAGCAAAGGTGATTCTGGATGGATATGGTTTAGATGCCTCATGGGAGGCTATAGGATATGCTAATGGTCCATAGTTCACTGGTTTTCAGTCTTGTTCACTTGTAAGCTCTTATGTCCATTTTAAGCTTTATACTATAGTTAAGTTTGTTAATGCTTAATTCTGTTTCCTTTGTGTTTATTTGAAGTTTTTAGTCATAGTATAACTTAAAATCTTAAGTTTGTGTATTAGTTTTCATGGTTGCTTAGTTTCTCACTTTTTTTTGTCAAAATGCTCATTTGTGATTTGTGAGTATGTGTTGTTATTATATGAGTTTTTGTTCTTATACAAGTGTATTGCATCATATTATAACACTGTGAATCAGTTGCATGGTCTAAATCCTTGAAAACCTTTGAAAACCAAGTAATCACAGTTTTATAGGGGTGTTTTGATTTGTTGTTTAATGTAGGATCAGGATTGTGTTTGTTGTTGTTTGTTATTGTAACATGCTTCTATAGGTCATATTAGCTTAGAATAGTCATAAAATTCAGTACTAATTCAGCAAATAGTCAAAACCTGTCTCAATTCCATTTAGCAGTTTCACTGCTAAGGATTGAGTAGTCCAAATCTTGATTTTAGCCACATAAGTTGTTAAGTTAGCTTAGTATAGTCTTATTGCACCTTATTATCACATTTTCAGTAGATTAGGAGCAATCAAAATCCACAAAAGTCAAAGTTCTCACAAAAACTTAAAAAGTCAAATTACTAATCTGTCAAAAATGGTTAATTTTTCTAGATGATGCACAATGCTCATTTGAAATTGGAACTGCATTATTCTTGTTGATTTGAGTTATTTGCTAGCTTGAGAACCTGTTTCAAAAAGAAATTTTCATTTTGAATCTCATTTGCTTATTAAAAAGCTCCTTTGAACCTGCTTATTTGAGCTTTTAAGTGCCCTGCACCCAGATTTTTACCCAAGTTCATAAGTTCATTGCCAGCTTGTTAGTGGGCCCCACAGCCTCATTCTTGGCTTTTTGGAAAGCCAAGCAAGCCATCTTTTTACTTTTGAGCTTATTTTCCATTAATCTGCTTATTAGCTAGGGCTGCTTGTGTTTTTTTTACTTGTTCAATTCTGCTTTTGTACTAAATACTTAGCAAAATCACTCAAGTTCACAAGCTCTTGTAGAGCTTCTCAGTGGGTCCCATAGTGAGATTTTTGGCTTTTTGAAAAGCCCTTAAGCTCTACTTCATGGTTCCTATCCTTGTTTGGTCTTTAGAGCTTATTGGATAAGCTAATTTTAGCCTTAGAGTTGCCTGTGAACCTGTGTTTGGCACAAGTAGAAATTGGATTTGCTTATTTGTGCTTTACTGCTTATTTTCTTTTCTTTTCTCTCTTCTTTGGCTTCTTTTAATCCATTATAAGTTGTTAGTATGTTGCTTTCCAGTTTGTGTTTGTTTTGTAGCTTATAGAAGCTTTTGCAGCTTGAAAATCCAAGTCAAGCTTGTAAAAGCTTGGCTGTTGGGAAATCAAGCCCATTCAGAGCTTATTTCAAAGTTTTAGACAGTTTTCCTTTTTAAAAGTTTGTTATTTTTCAGTGTTTATTAGTTTTGTAAAATAAAAAATCAAAAAAAAATGTTTAGCAAAAAGGGGTCAGGCAGGCTCGAACCTGAGACCTCCCCCCTCATAAGTGATAGAGGTGTACCTGGAATCCAATTGCCCTAGGGACTTTTATTGTTATTCCTTTGCACCCTTTTTTATTTAACCACTTTAAGCCATTTTCCCCTTTAAGCAGTTTTAGCTTATTTAACTGCTTATTGATAAGCTTTTTGTACATTTAATATTTTTTATAGTTTTCTGCACCTATTTTATACTTATAATATTTTTCCCAGAATTTTTACTTTTTATTTAGTATTTATTAAAAATCATTTTAGTTTAAATAGTTTTAGTTATAAATATCAAATAAAATAGTTTTACTATTAAATTTCAATCTAGGATAAGTTTTTATAATTTTTTCTAAGTTTTATAAGTTATTAGTAGTCTGTAAAAATTATTTTGTAGTTTTTACTGTTCATCTAGTAGCTTTTGTAATTTAAATTAATTAAATATATAATTAATAAATAAATAGTTTTTAATTAATAATAATTAATATAATAGTCAAATAAATATTTTTCTTTTTCAAATAATTTTATTTTATCATTAGGTTTGTAAAAATATAATTTTCACTTCCGTAGGATTTTTAATTCTCAAAACTCGCGTTTTATTTTGTACGTTTCCTAGATTTTAATTTAACTTTCGCGTTTTTAGGTTTGTAAACGTTTCTAACTAATTTCCTTTCACGTTCTAGTTCTTATAGCTTATTTAAGCTATTCCCTTTTATTATTTAGTGTAAAAACAATCATAACCATTTTCCTGTTCATAATCACCCGATCACAAATCCGTTTTAATACCATTCACACCTCGTCAGGACATAACGACTCGGGAATATCCCTACACTCCTTGGATCATTGTATTGAGCCCTAAATGGCTTGACTTTTGTTGACCAAATCCTTGGTTGACTTTAGTTGACTGTTTCTAGGCCAATCACCAAGTTTAGGCAACGGTAACCACGGTGATAGGCGGGTGATGCGCGGGATTGCGACCACGCACTAGGGTTTTACTTCTCAAGGGATCTTGAGAAGCTTGCAATCCCCACCAGGCAGTGTACCTGACCGATGTACTATAGTGTAGTGGCAAGTACCGGGGGATTGATCGTTCTCTAGGGTAATAGTGTCATTAGGATTGAAAAACTACTCTAATAGGTCTAAGGGTGAGGGAAGATTCTTTTTGTATTTTTATATTTTTATGAAAGCAAGTAAAAATCTCGGTTTTGAAGGAGTGAGCGGAATTAGTTGCTAGTCAACTAACCCAAATAACGACTAATGCAAATAAAATAAAATACAAGAAAATAAATGTTTGTGAAAACTATATGGAGAGAAGTGTGTTTACTTAGATTTCCTTACTCCCTAACTATCTTTTACCGATTGATTAGTGTGTATTAATTGCGTGGATGACGGATTGTATTCCTTAATAACGGTCGTGGGGGTGTGTACGGACTTCCCCAACTCTATAAGCTCCTACTTCACTCCTATGTCGAGCCGGCTAAGAAGCTCCTAACATGGGATCACTAGAATTCGCTCATGCATTAAATACAATCAAATAACCTTAGTACACCTTGGTTCATGTTTCTTAAGACGTTCAAGCATGTTACCAATTGGAAGTCTGCCAGTTTTCTTAAGCCTAACATCGATAAACATTCATCCAATACAATCAATAACACACCATTCAATCAATAATCAATAGTTAGGTTTCATTAGATCTAAGCAAACACAAAGAAAACCTAGCCTAGCATGTTAAACAAAAGACAAGAACAAGATAGAATCAAACAACACATAGACATATTGAATGATTAATTGATAACTTATCTTCAATGTAACATGGAAGATCTCAAGGTAAAAAACCTTGAAAAAGCTGCTAAAATTCGTATTAGGGTTTCTCTCTAAAAAGTTCCACACTAATGACTAAAAATTGTGAGAATATATATAGAAAAACAGATCTGACGGCGTCACGTTGTAGCTTTGACGCCGTCACCTCGCCGTGCTTAGGGTTTCTTGATGGCCTTCTTGACGCCGTCCCCCTTTAATCTCCCAAAATCCGTTCTGGCTTATCAAGGCTTGACGGCGTCACATCCAAGCTTGACGCCGTCAAGGGTACTATTCCAGCAGACTTTAGCACTTTGTCGAATTCTTCACTTTTATGCTCCAAAAACGTCCAAAATGCTTCTTTTTCCAGAATTTCTCTCCAAAGTACCTAAAATGACAAAAGGAACGATTTAGGGCAATATTTGATCAAATAAATACGATTTAGGGCTTAAATGACTCCCGAAAAGCGGTACACTTTTTGCCTTATCAGCGGGGAAACCCAAGAAGATGCATGGGGTGGCGCGTGAAGCAAGTTTATGAGGTGGGTGGAGGTGAGGGTAGCAGAGGCATCCGAAAATGCGCAGACGGGAATAGTCGGGTTCTTTGTGGAAAAGTCTTGTGTAGGGAATTTCGTTGTTAATAGCGGTTGAAGGTAGGAGGTTAAGGAGGTAAGTAGCCATGTGAAGAGCCTCGACCCAAAAGGAGGGTGGTAGATTTGTTTGAAAGAGAAGAGTACGAATGACATTATTAATGGTGCGTATCATTCGTTCCACCTTGCCATTTTGTTGAGAGGTTTTCGGGCAAGAAAATCGAAATTGAATACCATGTTTGGCAAATAGGGTGTGTAGTTGATTATTGTCGAACTCACCACCATGATCACATTGGAAACTCTTGATTTCACATTTGAATTGATTTTTAACGTAATTACGAAAATATAAAAACTTATTAAACATGTCAGATTTAGAGCGAAGAGGGTATATCCATAAATAATGAGAGAAATGATCAAGAAAAAGAACATAATATTTAAAACCACTGGAACTAATAATTGGAGAAGTCCATAAATCAGAATGGATAATATCAACACAATGTTCAACAATAGAATCTGAACTATGAAAGGGAAGCTTTACATGTTTTCCAAGTTGACAGGCATGGCAAACATGTGTAGACTTGTCTTTATTACATAAAATAAAATGCCGAGAGGTAAGGGTGCGTAGCACATCGTCACCGGGGTGACCGAGACGTTGATGCCACATGGAGGAACTGGTGGAGACAAAAGCAGCAGGGATAACTGATGGCTTGGTGACTGGATAAAGATCACCCGAACTGTCACATCGTAGGAGGATATGGCGAGTCAAGAAATCCTTCACAGAAAAACCAAATGCGTCAAATTCGATAGTACAATTATTATCCCTAGTAAATTGGCGAACAGAAATAAGGTTTTTAATTATATTAGGTGTGACAAGAACATTATGAAGGTGTAAAGGGCGATGAGCTGAAGGAATAATGCTATGGCCAGTGTTAGTGACGGGAATGGAATTACCATCACCAACATGTACAGATGGATATAAGCGTTGATTAAAAAGTGTACTTAAATTACTTGCATTGGAATTTAAATGGGAAGACGCACCTGTGTCCATATTCCATGTTGGGTCTTGTAGGGTCATAGTGCTAAAGGCAGCCGGAAGAGAGGTGGCTTGGGACGGGTACGAGCCGGGTGCAGGTCCGAGAATACTATTGTTGGGTGCGGGCTGTGGATAGCGGGACTGGTATATGGGTTGTTGGGGAAGTGTTGGTGATGCGTATGGCTGTTGGGTGGTATAAGGGGGTTGGGCTAATGTTGGGCCGTAAGTCTGTGGTGGATTGAAGGAGGGTGTGGTGCGGCTGTTGGGCTGGTAGCCCAAAGGTGGGGGTTGGTGGTGGGGTTGGCGGGTACTGTACGAACCAGGGGCCCAACTACTATATTTTTGGCCAGTGTAAGTATTACCAGACCTTCGACTATTGCTAGTGTCACCCGTTTTATTTTGTATACCAATTCTGTTACGGTGATCGTGTATGAATTTACACCGATCACCGAACTTACACATGCCCTTATTGAAATGATTACATAACTGTGGAATGGATTGAGGCTTAGGGGTACCTTTTTGTCCTGATTGGTTTGTGGCCAAAAGAATGGTAGGAGATGACGAGCTGCTATCAAATGTGGTGGCTGAGTTGGTTGAGTCATTCAACGTTGACTCCTCAAGAAGTAACATGTTCCGTGCCGTCTCGAAGGTTGGTAGGGGTTCCTTGTGTCGTATGAGACGAGCAATGCCCTTAAACCGTTCGTCAAGCCCATTAATAGCGTACATAACCAGGTTTTTGTCACTAACCTTTTCACCAAGATTTTGTAGGCGATCCGCCATGGCCCGTATCTTGGTGCAATATGCGTTAATAGTGAGGCTGCCAAGTTTGATGGATCGGAGTTCATTATCAAGGGTTATAGCACGAGCATCTTTGTTGTCGTGAAAAAGGTCTTTGATGTGGTCCCATAGAGCTTTTGCGTTGCCAGGTGTTGTGACGACTTGGTCTTGGAGAGACTCATCTAACGTGCCTAGTATCCATACCTTGACGAGGTCATCCTGTTTGAGCCATTCGGGGTCAGTGTTACTTGTAGCGGTTCTCTCAATATGGGGCTTTAATCCGAGGCTTCCAAGATGGATTTTTAGGAAAGAACTCCATGAGTTGTAATTGTGTTTGTCAAGGCTTAACTTGATGGGAACATTAAATGGTACAATTTTGGTATAAGATGTGGGTGTGGGATTGATAACTTCATCACCAGCCATGGATGTCGGCTAGAGGTATTAGGGTATGATTAGCAGATCGTGAGGATTGAGGGGGGAGGAAGGATAGTCGGTTATGAGATCCGACTTATGAGGAGAAGAAAAGGAATGATGGCTGTGATACCATATTGGAAAGTCAGAATACGTGATTTGCATTGATCACTCAAAACAGAATATAAAGATTACAAGTGATTATTCTAGAGTTTAGGGATGGGCTAGGCCTAATACAATACAAATGGGCCATAATACAGAACATTATAAAGCTATACAGAATATCATCTAATAAAAACTTATAAGGAGAAAACGTGTTTACTTAGACTTCATTACTCCCTAGCTATCTTTTATTGATTGATAAGTTTGTTACAATTGCGTGGGTGACGAGTTGCATTCCTTAATACCATTCGTGGGGCCGTGTACGATCTTCCTCAACTCTATAAGCTTCTATCGCTTCCTATGGCGACACGTTTAGTATCCTAACCATGGCCTCCTTAATAGTCACTTATGCATTAAACACAACCATTAAAATCGTAGTACACATCCGATTCATGTTTCTTAAGACGTTCAAGCATGTTACCATATAGGAGATTAGCCAGTTTTCTTAAGCCTAACATCGATTATCATTCACCCAACAACAATAAATACAAACCCTCAATCAATAATCAATAACTAGGTTTCATTAGATCTAAGCAAACACATATAAACCTAGCCTAGCATGTTAAAAGAAAGACAAACATAAGATAAAATCAAACAACACAGACATATTGAATTATTGATGGATTACTTATCTTTAATGAAACATGAAAGAATTAAGGGTATGAAACCCTTAATAAGTTCTGAAATTCGTACTAGGGTTTTGTGTGTGTGTTCCACCAAAAAGTTCCTCCCTTTATGAATGAAAAATCCTAAAATATATATAGAGATTAAATTCTGACGGCGTCAGGTTTTAGCCTCTGACGCCGTCAACTCGCCGTGTTTAGGGTTCTCGGATCACCTAGATCTACTTCTGACGGCGTCATGTTGTAAAATCCTCTCGGTCGTCTCCCTTTNTTAAGGGTATGAAACCCTTAATAAGTTCTGAAATTCGTACTAGGGTTTTGTGTGTGTGTTCCACCAAAAAGTTCCTCCCTTTATGAATGAAAAATCCTAAAATATATATAGAGATTAAATTCTGACGGCGTCAGGTTTTAGCCTCTGACGCCGTCAACTCGCCGTGTTTAGGGTTCTCGGATCACCTAGATCTACTTCTGACGGCGTCATGTTGTAAAATCCTCTCGGTCGTCTCCCTTTAGCTTTACATGAGACGGCCTTCATTCTGTAACACCTGATGCCGTCAGGTGTTAAATCGTGTTTTCTTCTCTTGAGCGTCTGGTACAAGATAAATCCATCTCCTTTGCCTTCAAGTGACGGCGTCACCTTTTGGTGTCTGACGCCGTCAGGTGTGATTTCCAGCATGATTTTGAGACTTTGTCGTTTTCTTCACTTTTTGCTCCAAAAACGTCCAAAATGCTATGTTTTCTAGAATTCCTCTCAAAAGTACCTAAAATGACAAAAGGAACGGTTTAAGGTAATATTTGATCATAAAAACATGATTTAGGTATTAAATTACCCCCTAAAAGCGTAACACTTTTCGCCTCATCAGTACTTCACATGGCGGTTATATTTTCTACATTAATGAGCTACTTCAATGATAAGGCCAATCACTTGCTTGTCATAACTCGTCAGGGACATGCTAGGGTTTCATTTCAACTATAAATAGAGGCTCAAATCGTGGTTCTAAACACACCTTAACCAAGAAATATAACTTGATCTTTAGAAGAAGTTTAGTAGTGGTTTTGCACCAAAACCACTAGCTAAGAAGTTGAAGTTCGTAGAAACGCCTGGAGAAACACTTTGGAGCAAGAGTAACTTTGGTATAAACTCGTTGTTATGATGAAATTACTTGTTTACATGTTTTACTTTATTATAAATATGGAGTAGTGACTTTATGTTTATTTGAGGCACTTCTGCCATGATTATTATGAGAATTGTATCATGAATATTGAATCGATGAAATATGCGTTTGATATGTCATTGTTTAGTCTCTTATCATTTGTCTTGATTGACCACTGTGATTGCTTGAAGGTCGAAAGATTCAATCATATTGGTTATATTATGAATTGTCTGTCTATAACAAATCATTGCTATGCTTGTGAGAATTGCTCAGTAAAACAAATGATAACCTTGACTATGACACGTTTAAGGGCTAGTCTCATGTCTAACGGCTTGACTAGAGGAAATACATACTTGATACTTCAAACTTGGACCACACTTTATGCACTTTATGTATCTAGGATCAAAGGCCGAAAGGAGATTCTTTTACATAGAGTAGATATACTAGTTTACATGATTAACCATCATGCTTTACTTCTATGCTTTGTCCTTGTAACTTCTGTGATACTACTTCTTATGAATATCATGTGCTCAACCTTGAATGAACATACTTTTGAATCATTTGGGAAAAACAATACAAAAATCTTAAATCCAACAAAAACGGTTTTAGTAATAAGTGACAATCATTGGAATCTAATTTTGTTATCTTTAGCTAACAATAGGAACAATTGCCTCTCTTGGGATGACCTGGCCTTACCTCAAACCTATACTGTAAACGGGGGTTATACTTTTACCCGTGTGTTTTGAGTATTAAGGAATCGGTAAAATTAGTCTTATAAATTTAAAGCTTTCGAAACACATCAGAGCCTATGACCTATCAGAGACTCATAAGTTCACTTGTAAACTTAGAATCCTAAGTTTGCTTGTTCAGAGAGCTGAGTTATACATTGTCATTCAAGAAAGTATTTTTCGCACAATACTTTGTAATTCTTTGATTTATATCAATAAAAAGTTGTACATTGAAAAGTTAAAATTGTGTGTTGTACTTAAACTATTTTATTACTTGTTTTATAAAAATGATATTGTTTGGGACAAACAATATATACTTTATCGATCAGAAAAGGAGCAATACATAATAAGAAACACATAAAATATTGAAAGAACCTTATTCACCTTTAGCTCAATTAAGACACATTTTCAACCAGAAAATCATACCCAACAATTTACCACACCAAGAACCCTAAATTTCAAAACCCACAAAATTAAACACAATTAAACCTAAACCTATCAAATTCCAACTTAATTAAACCCCAATTTCAATACCCAAAATTCAATTTAACCAAATCCTCAAACCAAAAACCCCAATTCAATATTCGAAAAAAAAAAACAATAAAATTAACTAACCTTTTTCTTCCATCCTTCAGGTGCAGGTAATTTCAATGAAACGACATCATTTGGGTGTATGCAAAGGAGAATGACATCTTCAATATTCCACAATTATTTTGAAAATATACAACACAGTGACATAACCCAGCAAACTATTGGCCACACACGTGCAATTTAAAGTGTAAAGCTAAATTTATTGTTGTAGATGAAGAGACCATGTTATTTTCTTGTAGATGAAGAACCGATAGGATTTATGGTGACATTTTGTCTGTTATTTTCGTTATCCAGTGTTACACAGATAGATGGGATGAAGATATTGGAGTCTAGATGGAGCATGAAAAAGATAATGGAGTCTAGATGGAGTATTAAAAAGACGAATAGGGTTCAGAGGAAGTTTGGGAAAACAAATTAAGGAAAAACCAAAGGGCTTGTAAATAGTGCCTCCTCTCACAGACCCCTTATTTTTAAATAATTTTTTTACCCCAAATATAAAATAGTATAATATCATGAGTTTATGAGAAATATGAATATTAATATTGGTTTTTATTTAATTTGAGCTGTATTGAGATAAATGGTTAATGAGTATTATGTTTCATGAAATGTCCCACAATATTAACAATCTTAAAATACTTCTTGAGTCGTTATATAATTAGACAACGACTACAATACCTCACTGGTGTTATATAGCTACCAACTACAATAAGTTTTTTTCTCCTTATGTCGCCGCATAACACCAACATTCAACTAGTACTTACAAATGTGTGTACGTGTGAGACATCTTGTACTTGTCTGATGAACCAATATAATCTTTTAAGACTCAGTGTAAAAGGTGTGGTTTAGACGCGTTATGTGCCATTATCATGCGTGGTGATGTGCTTTTGTTCTCAATCTAGGGGTAAGCAAAACCGCCCGAGTCCCGACAACCGACCCGATCCCGACATAAACCGATAGTCCCGAAACCGAATAATAGCTTCTCGGGTCGGGAGTCGGGATGGATTTTTAGCATTTTCGGGATTTGGGACGGGTCAGGACGGGCCAAAAACCGACAAAATACAAGCAAAAACCGACTACTTTCGGGACAGGTTGGGATCGGGACGGGACGGGCCAAAAAACCGACTACTTTCGGGTCGGTATTCGATTTACGATTTAGGTGACTTTCGGGATCGAGATTAGTCGGGACGGGTCGGGATCCGGCCCGATGCTCAGCCCTATCTCAATCTGTTAATACAAATAATGTCAAAAACATTATTTGTATCTTTCGACTTTCATACATTTTGATAATCATAAAATGTAAAAGCACGTTAGGTAAAAATATAGTAAACAAGTTATTAGTCGTAAAAAGTCCATTTCGACACAATATCACTTAAGGTATGAACAAACGATATATCAAACTAGTTAAGTAATCAAGGAAATATTTTTGTCCTTAAAAGTTAAACCTCACATTTTTATAAATGTGGCAAAACTTTTTTACAAAAATAAAATTATACAAATTATTTTTGTATTTATAAAGAAATGTTTTAATAATAATATATATTCAAAATCTGATTTTCCCTCTAAAAAAGATCCTACCTCCACCAGAAAAATATTTCACCACAACAGGACAAAAACAGGAGCGTCCTACTAGGACGGTCCCTTATAGGGGTGAGTCGGTGACGGTCCTAGATATATATGCGACCGTCCAGGCTCCTTCTCCAGCCTATAAGTACTGGACCATTTTCAACTGATTCTTCAACCATCTTTAGCACAAATCTTTCTGTTTTCTTTCATTCTCTTCTTTGATCACATTAACTTATTGTTATTCGTTTATAAGTGATTACATTCCTTCTTCCTTCAAAGTGCAAAGAGAAAAACGCTCGTATTCGCCAAGAAACGAAGTGTTATAGAACATGCATTATATACGTAACCTTTGTTACGATTTCTTCTTGATCTAAACTCTATTAATCTCCATTGTTGTAATATTGGTAGATCTGGATTGTGTGTAAGTCCGTAAATGATGTATGTATATCGGTAGGGTGAGTATATATTGGTTCTAGTTAAGATTAGAACTCGACATTTAGCTTAGTGTCATAAATCGGTGTAAGCGACGTTGTACGGGTTTCTCCGCCTGAAAGGAGTTTGTTGACATAGTGATTGTGAACTCTCAAGTGTGATACTCGGGGAGTGGAGTAGGGCGAAGATAGAGCTTCGTATCCGAACCACTATAAATCTCTGCGTATTTGTTTGATCGTTCTCTCTCTTTACTATCCTTTCATTTATATTGCTTATACTTATTGTGTTAATACTTGTTCATATTTACTATGTTTTTATATTGTTGATTGATATCACATAACTTCGAATCAAAAAGAGTTTTAAAAGGAATAAAAAATTTAAAACGTAACTAAAACGGTGAAACTATTCAACCCCCTTCTAGTTTCTACACAATCGTTGGTGACCACAATCGAGTGGTGAAAGGCACAAATGTGTGTGCTAGTGAGTGTATTTAGTGTTGTTGGTTTGGTTTGGTTTGGTTTGAATTTGGTGGTCGCCANATCCCGACATAAACCGATAGTCCCGAAACCGAATAATAGCTTCTCGGGTCGGGAGTCGGGATGGATTTTTAGCATTTTCGGGATTTGGGACGGGTCAGGACGGGCCAAAAACCGACAAAATACAAGCAAAAACCGACTACTTTCGGGACAGGTTGGGATCGGGACGGGACGGGCCAAAAAACCGACTACTTTCGGGTCGGTATTCGATTTACGATTTAGGTGACTTTCGGGATCGAGATTAGTCGGGACGGGTCGGGATCCGGCCCGATGCTCAGCCCTATCTCAATCTGTTAATACAAATAATGTCAAAAACATTATTTGTATCTTTCGACTTTCATACATTTTGATAATCATAAAATGTAAAAGCACGTTAGGTAAAAATATAGTAAACAAGTTATTAGTCGTAAAAAGTCCATTTCGACACAATATCACTTAAGGTATGAACAAACGATATATCAAACTAGTTAAGTAATCAAGGAAATATTTTTGTCCTTAAAAGTTAAACCTCACATTTTTATAAATGTGGCAAAACTTTTTTACAAAAATAAAATTATACAAATTATTTTTGTATTTATAAAGAAATGTTTTAATAATAATATATATTCAAAATCTGATTTTCCCTCTAAAAAAGATCCTACCTCCACCAGAAAAATATTTCACCACAACAGGACAAAAACAGGAGCGTCCTACTAGGACGGTCCCTTATAGGGGTGAGTCGGTGACGGTCCTAGATATATATGCGACCGTCCAGGCTCCTTCTCCAGCCTATAAGTACTGGACCATTTTCAACTGATTCTTCAACCATCTTTAGCACAAATCTTTCTGTTTTCTTTCATTCTCTTCTTTGATCACATTAACTTATTGTTATTCGTTTATAAGTGATTACATTCCTTCTTCCTTCAAAGTGCAAAGAGAAAAACGCTCGTATTCGCCAAGAAACGAAGTGTTATAGAACATGCATTATATACGTAACCTTTGTTACGATTTCTTCTTGATCTAAACTCTATTAATCTCCATTGTTGTAATATTGGTAGATCTGGATTGTGTGTAAGTCCGTAAATGATGTATGTATATCGGTAGGGTGAGTATATATTGGTTCTAGTTAAGATTAGAACTCGACATTTAGCTTAGTGTCATAAATCGGTGTAAGCGACGTTGTACGGGTTTCTCCGCCTGAAAGGAGTTTGTTGACATAGTGATTGTGAACTCTCAAGTGTGATACTCGGGGAGTGGAGTAGGGCGAAGATAGAGCTTCGTATCCGAACCACTATAAATCTCTGCGTATTTGTTTGATCGTTCTCTCTCTTTACTATCCTTTCATTTATATTGCTTATACTTATTGTGTTAATACTTGTTCATATTTACTATGTTTTTATATTGTTGATTGATATCACATAACTTCGAATCAAAAAGAGTTTTAAAAGGAATAAAAAATTTAAAACGTAACTAAAACGGTGAAACTATTCAACCCCCTTCTAGTTTCTACACAATCGTTGGTGACCACAATCGAGTGGTGAAAGGCACAAATGTGTGTGCTAGTGAGTGTATTTAGTGTTGTTGGTTTGGTTTGGTTTGGTTTGAATTTGGTGGTCGCCACTACGTCTGTTTGGTGGTAGAGTGAAAAGTTGATGTGATGATGAGGCGGCGGCAATGAATACGGTACTTATTATATACTGTGAGTCTCCGTAAGTGATGTACGCGGGATTGCGACCACGCAACAGGTTTTACCTCTCAAGGGATCTTGAGAAGCTTGCAATCCCACCAGGCAGTGTACCTGACCGATGTAGTATAGTGTAGTGGTAAGTACGGGGGATTGATCGTTCTCTCACAGGGAATAGTGTTCGTTAGGTATGAAAAACTACTCTAATAGGTCTAAGGATGAGGGATGATTATTTTTGTATTTTTATATTTTATGAAAGCAAGTAAAATCTCGGGTTGAAGGATTGGGCGGAATTATTTGCTAGTCAACTAACCCAAAAACTACTATTGCAAATAAAATAAAAGAACAAGAAAATAAAAGGTTGTGAAACTTATATGGAGACAAGTGTGTTTACTTAGATTTCCTTACTCCCTAACTATCTTTTACCGGTTAATTAGTGTGTATTAATTGCGTGGATGACGGGTGTATTCCTTAATACCATTCGTGGGGTGGCGTACGTACTTCCCCAACTCTATAAGCTCCTACTTCACTCCTATGTCGAGCCTGCTAGAAGCTCCTAACATGGGATCATTAGAATTCGCTCATGCATTAAATACAACCATAAAAACCTAGTACGCATTGGTTCATGTTTCTTAAGACGTTCAAGCAAGTTACCGTATAGGAGGTTAGCCAGTTTTCTTAAGCCTAACATCGATAAACAATCATCCAATACAAGTAATAACACACCAACAACCAATAATCAATAGTTAGGTTTCATTAGATCTAAGCAAACACAAAATAAATCTAGCCTAGCATGTTAATTGAAAGACAAGCATAAGATATAATTAACCAACACATAGACATATTGATTAATTTGAATGGAGACTTATCTTTAATTGAACATGGAAGAATCAAGGGTGAAAAACCCTTGAAAAAGCTGTCAAAATCGTCTAGGGTTTGTTCCCAAAAAGTTGCACACTAATGAATGAAAAATAGAAAAGTATATATAGAAAATACACTCTGACGGCGTCAGCTTATACGCTCTGACGCCGTCAGCTCGCCGCCATTAGGGTTCTCGGATGGCCTAGATCTACTTCTGACGCCGTCACTTGTAAACTTGCTCTGGGCCGTCTCTCTTTAGCATTACACCTGACGGCCTAGGATTATTAACACCTGACGCCGTCAGGTGTAAACATCACATTTTCTTCTTAGGGCGTCACGTATAGTCAGAATCCACTCCTTTGTCTTGGTTGGCTGACGGCGTCACCTTGTGACTCTGACGCCGTCAGGAAGGATTTCCAGCATTCTTTTGAGACTTTGTCGTTTTCTTCACTTTATGCTCCAAAAACGTCCAAAATGATGTGTTTTCCAGAATTCTTCTCAAAAGTACCTAAAATGACAAAAGGAACGATTTAGGGCAATATTTGATCATATTAACACGAATTAGGGCTTAAATGACCCCCTAAAACGGGTACACTTTTCACCTCATCAAATACCCTTACACTTGAGATTTGCTTGTCCTCAAGCAAATAGGCTTTTATTCCAATCAAAATATGAGTTAGGGGTCATTTAACACTAATATAAAAGTAATTACAACAAATAGTTACTCGACCCTAATCATAATAAGCACGGAAATCATACACTAGCACCTCACAAATAGTGTTTGGATACTCTCATCTCTCGGGTGTTATAAACCTATACAACTACATTTGAAATGGAATAAAATCACTCACTACCTGTCATAGCAAATAGATTACCATAGGCTTGGGAGAGGATCAATTACTCCTCCACTAGGCGTAAGCACCTAAGATAAACTATCAAAGAGGGCTTTCCAAAGGGTTGTAATGTAAGGTGTAGGGATATGATAAACACGGTTTGGTTGGAATAAAGGGTATTTTACTGGTGGCAAGTTAATTATCATGATCAAATACATGTACTATACAATGTTGCTAAGCCAAGACTCGACTCAACTTAAGCTAAAAACGAAATAACAAAAACATAAACAAACATAAAAAGAAACGGGATGGTAGTCCGTATGTTTTTTCTACTTCTCTTTTTCTCATTTTTTTTTTTTTTTCTTGATTTTTTATTTATTTATTTTGTTTATTTATTTATTTATTTTTTGCATACACTCTTGCCCTACCATCCAAAATAATACATCATAGGGGCCTCGGTTCTCCCCTTACACTTGAACTTTTACATACTTTACAAATAACTAATCTAATGACTCGAATTAAGATAATCGAAACACTTGGAGTACTTTTTAAAATATTTAGCACATATGGGGGTAATAATGATGTTCTTCCCCATTACTCCATTAAACTAGTACTTTACCCATGAGTCCCAATCGTCCCAAAACAATATGTACAAGATATGACTCGACTTAGCAACCATGTAATCAATTAGATAATTAACAAAGGGTTTAACACAAATGTTGTCACAATAATGCACTAAAGATGAGTGCATACAAGGTGGGCTAAGGCGATTTGGGTGTACATTTAAGTGGGGTGTAACAAATTCTCACTTTGAGTAAGATGCTCAAAGGTCGAAACGAAAAGATAGGCTCTGAGGGGTGTACTAGGGGTATCGTGTACCAAAAATGGGTACAACGCAAAGGGTGTGGGAGAATTACTTGACCAATGTAGCCAACGTAATTATAACAAAAACACGGGTGTAAAACAAGGGGTTAATCCTAATGCCTCTTATCATGTAGTAGATCTAACTACACGAATGTAGTCTCACTTGTGGATTTGAGATGGTCCTAACGCAAGTTCTAGAATCTAAGTGCTACCGGTACACACATCATAGCATAAATGCTTTTCCTACCAATTCTAGGGGCGAACCTCACATATTTGGGGTGAAAAATTTTTTAGTGGTACGGTTTTTGTGCTAGTCATATAATTTCCTATCCATGAGACGCTTATCAGGACCAAAGTTTCACTTCTAAATGTTGTAAAAAATTTTTAAATTGGCGCTAAAATTGCCCTAACAAATATTTCTCTCGGTTTAATTACAAATTTACTATCAAACAAACAAAAATCAAGCGCAATTGCATTCTCTAAAGTATCTTCATTTACCCCCCCTTACACTTAAACCGAACATTGTCCCCAATGTTCATATAAAAGATGTAAAAGTAATGAAAATGAAAGAATGAAACAAATACTCCCCTGATTCGTTTGGTGTGGATAGTGTGGTAACATGGTTAGATCTTCCTCCAAGAAAGATGAACGCTCAAAGCTTCCCTTCTGAAATATAAATCATCTCCTTGTCCAAAATAACCTGTTAACCTGAAAAACAATAAACGCGAACCTCGTGTAAAATCGGCGGTATAATCTATAATAGGATATAATGCTTGTGGAATGAATGTTTTTGCAGAATTCCTGGAGATTATAAGTTAGAGAATTAATAAAACTTTTTATGATTCCGGAAGAAAAACAAAACTTTCAAAAATTTCAGAAAATTACTGCCTGACGCCGTCAGGTTGTAATGCCTGACACCGTCAGAAATGATCTGACAGAATTCTCATGTTACGTTTCCGGAAAATTTCTGGAAAAACTATACCTTACTTCCTGGAATTCCTGCAAAAATATCATTATGACTCGATACAAGCATTTGACTCAAACAAGTACTAATATGCATGTTAATTTACATTGTTATGATTCATGTTCATTCGTTCTTATAAACCGATTTAGATTTCCCTTACACTTATCTTTTGCAAAATACCTTTATATGTAGTTAAGACGAAGTTAAAAACAAAATAAAGCATTTTCACAAATTAGTTTTTGAAGCATGAATCAATAACAAGAAAAGTAACATACATACGGAAACAAATAAAATCAAACAAACAAACAAATAAACACAAAGCTTGGGTTGCCTCCCAAGAAGCGCTTTTCTTTTTTAACGAGTCTTGTAGCTAGATTCAAAGTCACCGTACATTACGTGACTCCATCGTTGGTCACAGTTTCTAGGTCATCCTCTTGTCCGGTTTTATAATCCGGTCCTAATTTAAAACAATCCTTGTAGAAACCGAATATCCTTTCCATGACATAGTCTATTCCCCTACGTCTATCCTCATCATTCCTATACTAGACCGCTTGCTTGTGCTCCTTCTCAAGGTTTGACAAAAGTCGGTATTGCTCTATCTTATAAGGCATTTGGTAAGCTACATCATCGGTCTAGTCCTTGAACCTAACTATCCCTAGAGATGGGTCATAGTTCATCTTAGAGGCCTCAACAAACGGCTTTCCAAAAACTACTTGAGTTAAGCACGCATCTATTACCGGGCGAATGTCCTCAACAATCACAAAGTCGGCGATATAGGTGAAATTCCCTATGTAGACATGTAGTCTCCTAACTCTACCTACAAAATTGCTCACCTACCCCGTGCTAGGAAATGTCCTAAGACCCAGTTGCTTTTTCATTATAAGATTGTAGTGGGCTCTAGTCATGATGTTTATGGGAGACTTAAGATCTATATAAGCTTTCCAAACATGCAAGTGACCAATATTGCATGGTATGTTAAGGTTGGTAGGGTCACCGGTTTTGATGATTGGGTTACCTAGGATGTATGGTGTCTCGGGGTCATTGAATAGATCCTTATGGTATGCCCGCTCTTCCCTAGTTGGTAACCTATTGAAGTAGTCCTCTTCATCATCTACTTCTTTAATCTCACTTTTCCCAATTTCCTTATCTACCTCGACTTTCTTAACCTCATCCTTAGGTTCGCTATTATCCTCACTCCTATCAATTGGTTTAATGGTGACAACGTTGACGAAGTGGACATGTTTGGATGAAGAAGGGTCTTTAACTTGGGGTCCGTTATATGTGTTCCTAGCGTCCTTATGTGGAGGTGATAGCACTTGGTTGTTGAGGGCTTTCAATAAGTTGTCTATCTTATTGATCATTTCCGTTTGTTGTTGATTGAATTCGGATTCGAATCTAGCTATTCGAGCTTCTTGAGATGCCATAAATTGAGACATCAATCCTTTGAGATTATTGGTATTACCATTGTTGTTGGAAGGATTGTTATTAAAAGTACGGTTTGGGTAGGAACCGTTCGATTGGAAACGATTAGGTGGGTTGGAAGAATTGGTTTGGGGCGCGTTTTGGTTTTGCTTCCACCTAAGGTTTGGGTGATTTCTCCATGAGGGGTTGTATGAATCACCGTAAGGTTTTGGCTCGGGTTTGAAAGTGTACCACTTGTCTCCCGCTCCGTCGGTACGCGAGGATGCGTAGTCCGCAAAAGCTTGTTCGGGGAGTTCCATGCAATCACGAGTGTCGTGGGGACCACTACATAATTCGCACGAAGAAGTGATTTTGTTCACTTAGCTTGAAGGTTTAGGAGCCTCGTAGGATTTCATAAGAAACTTGACTTGGTCTTCAAGTTCTATGATCCTACGGTCGGAAGTGCTTGAATTATTCGAAGGCAAAGATATTGCCTTGACCGTTTTATTCAAATCACGGGGATCATTCAAACTTTTGTTGTCATAGAGAGCAAGATCTTCTAGGAGATCCCATGATTGTTCCGCGCTTAGATCACGTAGCTTACCACCGGCTGCTTGGTCAATGGCTTGCCTCGTGGGGAGATTGATATGGTCATAGAAGATTTGGACTTGGAGCCAAAGGTCTATGCCATGATGAGGGACTTTTTGGAGTAAGTCCTTGAATCGAGTCCATGCCTCGTAGAGGGTTTCGCCTTGACGTTGTTGGAACGCCAAGATGTCATTCCTTAGCTTGGTAGTCCTTCCCGGTGGGAAAAATTGAGCTAAGAAGCGAGTTGTGAGATCATCACAAGAGGTGATGGATCCTGCGGGTAGACGCTCTAGCCACTGACTAGCATGGTCTCGCAGAGAGAATTGGAAGAGACGTAATCGGGTAGTCTCTCGAGTTTCAACATTAAGGTATATGGAATCTACGATTCTGAGGAAATCCTTGAGATGTTGATTTGGATCTTCGGAACGAAGTCCATGGAATGCGCATCCGCTTTGCACCAACCGGATGGTGTCGGATCGCAAGGGAGACACATTGGCTCCTTGGGTGAGCTCAATGGTGTTTCGATAGCCATGGTGGCTAGGTTGGGAATACTCTCCTAAGGTACGGGCTCTAGGAGGTTGGTTTGGTTGTGGTGGTGGGTTGTTTGGTTGAGGTGGGTTGTTGGGATCAAGGATATTACCACCTTCCATGATGTCGGATGGTAATGGTTACGAACAAAAACACGAAGAAATAAGATAGACTAAAGAAAAACCTAGAAAAATAAAATAAAAATCTCACTAGAAAGGAATCTAGTGAGCAGACCTAATAAAATAAAAAAATTTAACCTAAACAATAACTATTCCCTGGCATCGGCGCCAAAAACTTGATGTACGCGGGATTGCGACCACGCAACAGGTTTTACCTCTCAAGGGATCTTGAGAAGCTTGCAATCCCACCAGGCAGTGTACCTGACCGATGTAGTATAGTGTAGTGGTAAGTACGGGGGATTGATCGTTCTCTCACAGGGAATAGTGTTCGTTAGATATGAAAAACTACTCTAATAGGTCTAAGGATGAGGGATGATTATTTTTGTATTTTTATATTTGATGAAAGCAAGTAAAATCTCGGGTTGAAGGATTGGGCGGAATTAGTTGCTAGTCAACTAACCCAAAAACTACTATTGCAAATAAAATAAAATAACAAGAAAATAAAAGGTTGTGAAACTTATATGGAGACAAGTGTGTTTACTTAGATTTCCT
>LBNU01012863.1:20276-30779 GCA_014162995.1 Artemisia annua | reverse complement strand
TTTTTTTTTAAAATTTTTTTTTTTTTTTTTTTTTTTTTTTTTTTTTTTTTTTTTTTTTTTTTTTTTTTTTTTTTTTTGAAAGGCAATAGAGTGTGTGTCTTGTTTGTGATTGGTGTAAAAATAATAATAATAAATTGCGTCAAGAGAAAAATATTTGCACAACTAGCTAAACATATGTGCAACTTATTATTCATGAATAATTGCATCAACACAAATAGTCACAAATTACTTTATTCCTTTGTACAACATGCTTCAAATATTTACTACTGTATGTAGACAATATTGTAGAACTAGCACTCACATAACACAAAAACCTACATGAAACTCTAATTCAAAATTATGCACTTAATTACAAAATCAGAATCAAAATTCTTAAAAAAAAACTATTTCCTTATTTCAAATCCAACAGCAATCAGAGAACACCAGTGCCCGATAGATTTAACCATTGATGTTGGGTTAATCTATATCCGTTTCACTGAAAACCACACAAAAACACATGAGTAATTGGTCACAAATCAAATACAAAAACTGTGTATAAGAATATTAGTGCTTGAAAAAATGAATTGAGAAAAAAAAATAAAAAATAAAAAAAGGGAGTTGCATATATCCAAGCTAAACTTATAATTGCGTATATATCATTTCAAAGATATATAATTGCGCATATATCCAAGCTAAACTTATAATTGCGTATATATCATTCACAAACATTAAATTCACCGTATGTATTCAAATTATTAATTTATGTATTTTTAATCCAGTCAATACATTATAATCAATATTGTAATCTAAAATGTCTGTTATACACTTTTTCTTATTACTTGTCACATTTACACATATATCCCCCTAAGATTCAACTATATCACAAAGACCAAATACAACTAACAAATCTATATTATTTTGATTACAAAGACCATGACTCCATTTACAGGGACTAACTTGTGCAAAACTTACTATCCTCATCATATGTCACAACCATCCAATAAAGGAAGCCTGACTTGTGCAGTTATCACGTAATTAGGCTCATTATCATCAGCATGTGTTCCGATAATAATGTTTTGGACAGAATAGTACCCATCTGAGTATCTGACACCTCAACCCGCTCAAAGCACTAGAAGTATACATGTTTGAAGCCCGTAATTACTGTAAAGACATATTTGGATCTTTCTTGGAGCCCGTATATTTGGACTTTCAAAAAATGTTTGCTTCTCAAAGCAGTTGAAGCATGCTTCTGGGTAACTTTGAGATTCCAATCGAAATGCAATGAACAATGATCGAGTGTTGATATCAAATGTATACATGCACCTATCTCGACATGCCAATCCAGTAACCTTGATGCTGGTTAGTTAAACAAAACGTACAGCAAGAAAACATAAGAAAGAGATTAGCAAAAGTACTAAATTAAATTTAACTTAAGGAAATACAACAGATTAATAGAAGGAACTCTCACTGAATATTAGGAATGAAGATCTTGGTGGGAGTCGGTGCCGCCATGAGAAAGTTGGAATGAGATGGAGGCAGAAGGGATGGTTTTGACAAAAGGAAAGTGGTGCTATTTATAGAGTGGCATTTGTGTTTGATTAGGGTTTTGGTCAACATTTTTTTTTTTTTTTTTTTTTTTTTTTTTTTTTTTTTTTTTTTTTTTTTTTTTTTTTTTTTTTTTTGATATAGGCCCATTTCATCTACGGTTTTCCTGAGGGGTAACAAGGTAATTAAATGGTTTGATTTTTATCTTTCTTTTTTCTTTTTTTGTGTGTTTAGAAAAATATAACAAGTGTTGTGTAGCAGTGTATTACTGATCATTCCAAATTTTGTTAACATAACGTAATATTACAATATTTCTTCAAAGTTACTAGAACAATATATATTGTTATTAGAATATGGATCTTGTGGTTAATGTGTTAACTATAAGTTTTTTTTTTTTTTTTTTTTTTTTTCTTGGAACAGCTTTCAATTAGACAAATGCATACTAACAAGAAGCTAGTAGAAAAAGAACTACAAAGAATTACAAAGAGTTCAAAAGGCAAGAATTGGATTTTTTGTCCAATCAAGCCAACTGAGACATAATTTTGTATTCCTATTTGTGATCCACAAATACGATTTGTATTTTTAATGTCTTCTCCAAGTGTGTCTTTGTGGGGAAGTTTGGAAATAAAAACGTACGCTGTTCCGGTACTTCCATATGCACCAGGCGTTAGTTTGCATCACAGTATCGAGACAAGTATTGATAGGAGCCGTAAGATCAACCAAGTCCCCCCATTAAATTAAGTTGCCCAAATCATTCAGGTAATCGTTAAACCTCCACCAGCTAGCAATCATACACCATAGTGGTTTCGCAACAACATAATCGACAAAAAGTTGTTGTGATGTGTCAATTGTATCAACAAAAACAAGGCATAAAACAGAATGTCAATTGCGTGTGTCAAGATTGAAACTTGTGGGAAGCCTATCGTTAGCCAAACGCCACATGTTGATATTAACCATTTGATTTCAAGGCTATCATTAGCCTATCGTTAAGAATACGTTTTTGGTTGCTTACATCTCCATTTGATTTTAAGGCTTAATGAAAGGCGTATGTCTGCAAACATATTTGAATCTTGTCATAATTGGATGCCCGCCATAGATATATATAGATCTAGTTTATCTTGACGGTCAGCTAAGCTTGACCATTTCCTTTTTTTGGATGACTCTTGTTAACTCAATCCCGGTAGCCTTACGCTTTAATTCTGGCTTGAGCATTAGTAGCTCACCTTCGAGTTACTTACTTTCTTTTGACGAAATGGTGGCACTGCATCATTTGTGAAACTAATCGAATACTAAGCCATATCTTCAAATGTAGTTTATATACTTTTTGGATTCAAATTTTTAGTATCATTATAACTTATGCCATGGCGTGGCGAGCTTAGAACAAGAAGTCACATAAATTAGGACAAAACTGAAGTTGATATGCACAACATTTTAATTATCCGTAATTGTAGACCCTATAATGTGTTTAGACAAAGATTTGAAGAATCATTTACTATTTATTAAGACTTTATTCTATGTATTATGTATTTAGTTAAATGGGTCGAATTCTAGTATGGGTCAAAAACTGTTAACCCAAACACCCGTTTAAAGTTAAGTAGCAGTTATTATGGTTAAGTTAGTTAAGTGGCAGTTATTCCCAAACGACACAATGTTTAGAAATAACTGACACAACGGTTGGCAATGTATATATATGTTTTCACACAGAAAACATATCAACACTTATCATTATCAATATAAGTTTATTTGTAGTAACTTTGTTCTCTTTTACTCTTATTATTTTGCATACACTTTCATTCACAAACAAACACAGAACATGGTGAATCTCAAACATATTCTCAAACAATCAAACGTTGGCATAGAACCTGTGAACAGTAATCGGCTGCTAATATACTTTAATCATCTCAATGATACTACTTGGCCTATAATCCTCGACATAGCTGGCTGAAGAGCAAAGTACCTGATGATGTTATCAAACTGTAATGTGGCTATTAGCTAGCACGATCTCAGTGGCTTTATTTTAACTCAGAAAAGTCAAGGAAGGATATCTTAAGTGACGATGCGAAGCTATTCTCTTTTAAACAGATTATTAACAAGTGTAAAAGCAGTAATCTTAATTGCATTGATGGGTCATGTAAATACAAGCTATATATGCAATGCAGCTATAGTTCTGATTCGATCAATGTAAATTGCAACTCCTGTTGCCACTAGTATATAATTCTTGCTAGTTCGCTCAGTTTGATACAATTCCGCAGTTAATATAACGAAAGCCACATTCTTTAAATTTGAAATTAATAACTTTCTATCTTGTTCCAACATAATCGAATCAAAACAAACTAGCAAATATAACAAACTAGCAAATATTTCTGAGGTGGTTAAAATCATAGCATAATCAATCTATTACGATATCTCCATATGATCCAACAGATTTTATGGATCACCGCATCAAAACATATCTTGGCATGGTTTCTAAGATCGACCGTATCAGCCCCCAATCAGATTTTGAAGTTTCCTCGGATAGTCGCTTAACATATTACTAAAATAAGAACCGAAAAACACACAAAACAAAACCTCAATTTAACTAAACCTCCAAATTGATTGGAATCCACAACTCTTCTTAAGTACTCATTATGAAGAACTGAATTAATTACAAGACCTAAAAGAAATCGAGAAGGGACTTATGCACGAGCAAACAGTCTCACACATTCTTCAAGTAGTTAATCTCTATTGGTGACAGAAGTACAGCACAGTTGTCGACCCTTCAGATTTTCGACAAAATCTCAAACCAGAACACGTATAACTAGTTTCTGTAACAATGGAGTAGATGGCGGTGGAGAAAGAACAAATCCTTGAGGAAGAGGTACCCATACGCTCGAAAGAATTGGTCCCAACACTTCGTGATGAAGGAGGCAAGCGTACGTGTTCAATATATCAAACAATTAGACAATCAATTCAGATCACTGTCATTTACATAAACCTGTGGTTCTCACATGTGTTTAAATCTTAAATATTTCCGTACCATTCTCAGCAAAACCAAAAATCAGAGGTTTAGCAAACCTTTTCGCTGGATGTTGATCTCGTGATGAGTATATATAAGATGAACTGGAACTTGATGTTGCTCATGTACGGGTCACCATGATCCTTGGATCCCCTCATGTACCCAACCCAACTAAATTACATTTTTTCCTCCTCGCGGTAGCCTCTTCCCATATATCAAAGTCATCGGCTAGATGATAACCGGCGTCTATTCCATGTTTCTCCTCGTCGCCCAAGGAGCATAAAACATAGTTTTGAAAATAGTAATAATAACGCAGGTAATGTGGCCTTGTGAAAAACTAGAAGATGGAAACGATATACATTAGGTATAAAAAAAGTAACATCAGTTTCAGTTTATATTTAGATAGATACCCACATATGGTAATCGTCGGCCTTGTGATGGATAAGTGGGTAGTGATTGTGGAAGGTTTAAACCATGTCCATGATATTATACCTCCGTTTTATAGTCATTGATAGTTCCAAGATTATGTCTCTGGATCACACGTATTTCCACCTTTGCCCTTCCTCTGCCCCTTCCTATGCTTCGGCTATGATTATCTCTAGCCGGGATTCCTAAAATCCTAAATATACATGTCACAATTAATAGCAATTAGCAAAATGCATTCACATAGAAGCATAACGTGTCACAATTAATATTCAAAATAATCAGTTACATACAAGCAAACAAAACAAATCGCATCACTCTCAATAAATCTATAGCTGAAGCTAAGCCTAAGACTGTTGCTAAACAGGAAGTTACCATAATTTGAATGTTGCCAATGGACTTGAAAATTTTATTTACCTGGAATAGATACAGGTTTTATAAACCACTATAACCTCTATCTGGATCATAATTGTGTACACAGAGTCGCACACACCCACATATGTACTACTTTATATTTCTGGTAAAGGAAACTCACCAGAAGTATATTACACTAGTGTAATTTACGGCCATGTCCATTTGTATTTGAGGATCAGAAGGTTTGTGTTATGTGCAACTTGAAGCCAATTACAATGAGGTTTGTAGCAGCATGCTAGTTCTAATGGAACAACTTGCTCAGAAGAACTTGGAGTACGATGGAACAATCAACATTAATTACTATTTGATCTTTTGTACATCCATTCACTTTCCATAGTCACCGACATTAGCCAAAGATATATATCATAGCTAAACTTATAATTACGCAAAGGATATGAACTCACATCAACTAGTAACAATCAACATTAGCCAACAAACATATATCATAGCTAAACTTATAATTACGCATATATCCAAGCTAAATTTATAATTACATATATATCATTCACAAACATTAAATTCGCCATATATATTAAAATTATTAATTTATGTATTTTTTAATCCAAAAAATAAATTATAATCAATATTGTAATCTAAAATGTCCATTATACACTTTTTCTTATTACTTGTCAAATTTACACATATATCCCTCTAAGATTCAACTATATTACAAAGGCCAAATACAACTAACAAATCTATATTATTTTGATTACAAAGACCATGACTCCATTTACGGGGACTGACTTAAACAAAACTTAATATCTTCATCATAAGTCACAACATCCAATAAAGGAAGCTTGACTTGTGCGGTTATCACGTAATTAGGCTCATTATCATCAGCATGTGTTCCGATGATAATCTTTTGGACAGAATAGTCCCATCTGACGCCTCTACCTGCTCAAAGCACTACATGTTTGAAGCACTACATTTTTGAAGCCCGTAATAACTCTAAAGATGTATTTTGCTCTTACTTGGAGCACGTATAAATGGACATTCAAAAAATGTTTGCTTCTCAAAGCAATTGAAGCATACTTCTGGGTAACTTTGAGATTCCAATCGAAATGCAATGAACAATGATCAGTGTTGATAACAAATGTACAGACACACCTATCTCGACATGCCAATCCAGTAACCTTGATGCTAATTAGTTAAACAAAACAGCAAGAAAACATAAGAAATAGATTAGCCAAAGTAATAAATTAAAATTAACTTACGGAGATTAAACGTTCAATTTTTACGCGAGATTTAAATTTTGGTATAACGTGAAAATTTTGACCAAAAATTCAAATTTTTAGGCCAAAATTCAAATTTTTTCGATAAAATTTGGCGTCAAAATTTTTAAAACTCAAATTTTTCGTGCAACCTTAGAATTGCATTCCGTAGTGTTTTTCAAATTTTGGGTAAGAAAATTTTCAAATTCGATTTTTGGAGGGAAACTCAAACTCACTAAGAACAACCGTATCAACCAACGACGTTTCACAAATCAAACCTAATCTACAACAACAACCTAAGTTCATCCTAAAGATCCAACAACAACTTTTCACAACTTTTCACTTTGAATCACATCATCATGGCAACTCAACAAGATATTCATGCCGTCGGTGCTGAAAACCTACCTCCCATGCTTTCAAAGGGTGGTTATTCACAATGGGCTAGTAAAATGTTACGCTATCTTAAGAGCAAAACAAATGGAACACTCCTTGTTAATTCTGTTTTGCACGGTCCTTTNAATTAAAATTAACTTACGGAAATACAAGAGAATAATAGAAGGAACTCTCACCGAATTTTAGGAATGTAGATCTTGGTGGGTGTAGTGGCCGCCATGTGAAAGTTGGAATGAGATGGAGGCAGAAGGGAATGTGGTGCTATTTATAGTGGCATCTGTGTTTGATTTAGGGTTTCGGTCAACAAATTTTTTTTTGATATGGGCCCATTTCATCTAGGGTTATCCTGGTAACAAGGTAATTAAATGGTTCATTTATTTATTTCTTTTTTGTGTTTAGAAAAATAAAATAAAAAGTGTTGTGTAATATTGTATTACTTACTGATCCTTATAAATTTTGTTAACATAATGTAATATTAAACTATTTCTTCAAATTCTTCCTTTTTAATAAATAAATTATATATACAGGAAAAATTCATGATCAACATTTACAAGAACAGTATTGTAATTAGAATCTGGATCTTGTGGTTAATGTGTTAACTATAAGTTTTTTTTTCTTGGAACAGCTTTTCATTAGACAAATGCATACTAACAAGAAGCTAGTAGAAAAAGAGCTACTTAGAATTACAAAGAGTTCAAAAGGCGAGAATTGGTTTTTTTTGTCCAATCAAGCCAACTGAGACATTATTTTGTATTTCTATTTGTGATCCATAAATAAGATTGTATTTTTAATATCTTCTCTAAGTGTGTCTTTGCGGGGAAGTTTGGAAATAAAACCATACACTGTTCCGGTACTTCCATATGCGTCATGGCGTTAGTTTGCATCACCGTATCGAAACAAGTATTGATAGGAGCCGCAAGATCAACCGAGTTCCCCCATTAATTAAGTTACCCAAATCCTCCGGGTAATTGTTAAACCCCCACCAACTAGCAACCATAGTCATTTTGCAAAAACATAATCGACAAAAAGGTGTTGTGATATTTCAGTTGTATCGACACAAACAGGGAATAAAACAGAATGTCATTCAATGTTGCGTGCGTCGGGATTGAGATTTGTGGGAAGCCTATCGTTAGTCAAACGCCACGTGTTGATATTAACCATTTGATTTTAAGGCTATCATTTGCCTATCGTTAAGAATAAGTATTTAATTGGAAACATCTCCATTTGATTTTAAGGCTTAATGAAAGGTGCACGTCTGCAAGCATATTTGAATCTTGTGATAATTGGATGCCTGCCATTGATAAATTTAGACTAGTCTATCTTGGCGGTTAGCTAAGCTTGATCATTTCCTTTTTTTGGATGACTCTCGTTAACACAATCCCGGTAGCCTTCCACATTAATTCTTGTTTGAGCATTGGTAGCTTACCTTCGAGTTAGTAAATTCCTTTTCACGAAATGGTAGCATTGCATCATTTGTGGGACTAATGGAATACTAAGGCATATAGTTTTTGGATTCTAATCTTTAGTGTCGTTATAACTTATGCCATGGCGTGGAGAGCTTAGAACAAGAAGTCACATAAATTTGGACAATGCAGCTATAGTTCTGATTCGATCAATGTAAATTGCAACTCCTGTCGCCATTAGTACATAATTCTTGCTAGTTCACTCAGTTTGATACAATTCCGCAGTTAAAATAATGAAAGCCACATTTTTTAAATTTGAAATTAAAAATTTTCTATCTTGTTCCAACATATATTAAAATCGTCAAATAATGCTAATTAGTTAAACAAAACAGCAAGAAAACATAAGAAATAGATTAGCCAAAGTAATAAATTAAAATTAACTTACGGAAATACAAGAGAATAATAGAAGGAACTCTCACCGAATTTTAGGAATGTAGATCTTGGTGGGTGTAGTGGCCGCCATGTGAAAGTTGGAATGAGATGGAGGCAGAAGGGAATGTGGTGCTATTTATAGTGGCATCTGTGTTTGATTTAGGGTTTCGGTCAACAAAATTTTTTTTTGGATATGGGCCCATTTCATCTAGGGTTATCCTGGTAACAAGGTAATTAAATGGTTCATTTATTTATTTCTTTTTTGTGTTTAGAAAAATAAAATAAAAAGTGTTGTGTAATATTGTATTACTTACTGATCCTTATAAATTTTGTTAACAGTATTGTAATTAGAATCTGGATCTTGTGGTTAATGTGTTAACTATAAGTTTTTTTTTCTTGGAACAGCTTTTCATTAGACAAATGCATACTAACAAGAAGCTAGTAGAAAAAGAGCTACTTAGAATTACAAAGAGTTCAAAAGGCGAGAATTGGTTTTTTTTGTCCAATCAAGCCAACTGAGACATTATTTTGTATTTCTATTTGTTATCCATAAATAAGATTGTATTTTTAATATCTTCTCTAAGTGTGTCTTTGCGGGGAAGTTTGGAAATAAAACCGTACACTGTTCCGGTACTTCCATATGCGTCATGGCGTTAGTTTGCATCACCGTATCGAAACAAGTATTGATAGGAGCCGCAAGATCAACCGAGTTCCCCCATTAATTAAGTTACCCAAATCCTCCGGGTAATTGTTAAACCCCCACCAACTAGCAACCATAGTCATTTTGCAAAAACATAATCGACAAAAAGGTGTTGTGATATTTCAGTTGTATCGACACAAACAGGGAATAAAACAGAATATCATTCAATGTTGCGTGCGTCGGGATTGAGATTTGTGGGAAGCCTATCGTTAGTCAAACGCCACGTGTTGATATTAACCATTTGATTTTAAGGCTATCATTAGCCTATCGTTAAGAATAAGTATTTAATTGGAAACATCTCCATTTGATTTTAAGGCTTAATGAAAGGTGCACGTCTGCAAGCATATTTGAATCTTGTGATAATTGGATGCCTGCCATTGATAAATTTAGACTAGTCTATCTTGGCGGTTAGCTAAGCTTGATCATTTCCTTTTTTTGGATGACTCTCGTTAACACAATCCCATTAGCCTTCCACATTAATTCTGGTTTGAGCATTGGTAGCTTACCTTCGAGTTAGTAAATTCCTTTTCACGAAATGGTAGCATTGCATCATTTGTGGGACTAATGGAATACTAAGGCATATAGTTTTTGGATTCTAATCTTTAGTGTCGTTAGAACTTATGCCATGGCGTGGAGAGCTTAGAACAAGAAGTCACATAAATTTGGACAATGCAGCTATAGTTCTGATTCGATCATTTTAAATTGCAACTCCTGTCGCCATTAGTACATAATTCTTGCTAGTTCACTCAGTTTGATACAATTCCGCAGTTAAAATAACGAAAGCCACATTTTTTAAATTTGAAATTAATAATTTTCTATCTTGTTCCAACATATACTAAAATCGTCGAATCGAGTTACCTTTTTCTCCTTTATTAATTATTTATTATATGTTATATTAATTTATTATTATATTATATATTATTATATTATTATTTATTATTATTATTATATATTATATTATATTATTTTATTATTTCTCTTTTGAACAGAAAATCTATTAACAAATTT
>LBNU01012863.1:0-16019 GCA_014162995.1 Artemisia annua | reverse complement strand
TTTCATCCTCCTTCTTTTGAAGCATTAAACTAATCATAATGATTGTAGTCGTGCCTTCACTCTATTTTCCAACGTCGTCTCTTTTTTAATGCATTCCCAATAATTCTTTGAGTTTTACAACTGCTTACTTGTAATTCCACACTTCATTCAATCCTGATATAGGAGGGCTACGTTGCCTTATCCTCTCTTATATCCAATTGTGTATTTTCCTTAGGTTCTATAGTCTCCCATAACACCATGTGCCTCTAATATACTCTAATTTGTATTGCCCAGAATGGTGTAATTTGTGTTTTAATTTAGGCATTGATATTGAGCAATGGGTGTTAGGTTTCACTATATTTTAGTTGGTAATTCGCGTCTCACCAGACATTTGTAGTGTTTATAATCTTCACTTCAATTCGTATGGGAATTCTAACCAATATTATATCTTACTCCTACGGAACAGATAATATTTTCCGGGAATCCTATAATACTGGTCAATTAAATAGTTCTCGGGACTTCTAATAGTATGAAATGAACTTATCTATACTATCTAATTATAGAATAAATCCGAGTATATGAATTTTTTGTGACCTCGTTTGTTCCCACTTGTGTGTTAATATTATGAGTAATATCAACCACGTATATTTCTTTTCTCGTTTTCCTTCTTTTCAATTCGGTTTATTGATTGTCGAAACAATATTAGCCAACCAAACCTTCACGTTTCTTCCTTCTGACTTGGTACTACGTGCCCTAGACCCTTGTTAGTCTCGGCAATCTCCAAATTTCACCTAAGTGATTTTTTGCCACGATCAACCTAATTTTGTTGTCGTTGTTTTGTTCCAAGTCCCGCAAAATAATTATGTCTCGGTATTATTTTACCGAAACAAATTGCCTTTCCTTTTCTCTAAATACCTTTCGGTATTTTAATCCAACATCTAAAACAAAATAATTGTTTGTCTTCCGCTTTCTTGTCTCCTACGATACGTTGTTCAATACTTTCTTTTCTTTTGTCCACACCGTATTCAACAATCACCAATACCTTGTCGGTATTCCTCTCACGAGCGAGTCGATCAATCTTTTGTTTCAAATTTCTGTTGTTGTTGCTCCTTATATTCCAATACAACTTATTGTTATATACCGGTATTCCTTTCTTTCTTGCAAGCAATGCTCTTAAAGTTTTGCGCTCCTTTTCTTCTTGTTATCTCGGTGATAACAAACTGTAGTCGACCTTTTTCTTCCTTGTTTCGTTGTAGTAGAAAACGAACAAGTAGTTCTTGTTTATTTAATAAACAAGAATTAATTTCTGATTCTTTGTTTTGTTTTAGCTACGAATGAAATCCCAACAAAACCCAAAGACACCGTTAGTTCGGTGTTCTTTTCTGTTTTGCAAAAATACTACACTAAGAAAAAGTATAGTTTTTTTCTGTGTCCTAAGTTTTAGCTTTACGCAAAAACCTATACTAACGTTATACAAGGTATCGAAGGGGTTTGCTTGTTTCGAAAAACAAGAAGTTTCGCGGTGGGTTTTTTGTTTGTTTTTGGTTTCTGGTTTAAAACTTTCGGTACAAAGTTTCTTGGTTGTGTTTTTCTCGATACAAGAATGGTCTGGATTTCTGATGTTAGTTTGATGGGTGTAACGAGATGTATTACAAAGCAAGCTCTGATACCAAATGTTTGTCCCAAGTTTCTGTCATGTTGTGTGATGTTTGGGCTTTGTTTGATCGATATGTTTATATGTTCGAATAATTTGCAACAAATAACTAAGATAACTTATATTAATTCTTCCAACTATTTAATGTTACAGATTACATGTATTTATACAAGCGATATGGTTACGGAAAGAAACCACGCGACTTTCATGCCAGAAAGGGTTCGTCCCTTTTGTTTACTGCTCTAACCGAATGGTGTGGATGGAAAGGTCCACAACCCTTTCACTAATCCTACAGATTTTAACAATATTAACTACTAGCGGTGTAATCTTTTGTTTCTACAAGTTTGTCTTCGTGTTTCCAGAAACAAATATCGAGATTATATATGTTCACAGATATTCCTAGCATAAATGAAGCTTTTTAATGTGGAACAACATTAACATGCTAGGTGATGAAAAAAGATCAAGAGGATCACCAGAGGAAACTGTTCCTGGACTATAACGGGAGCTCTTGACACCTCCGGTGTTGGCACAGTTTCTGATTAGCCATCATACTCTTTTTCGTTGGAGCTTTTCACATTAAAGATTACGGAAGCGGTTGCTTTGTTCGTACCATTACGATTCAGAATCTAACCTATTAACAAAACAATTTAATTGAACTAAATCAGTAATGAAGAAACTAAAAGGGAAAAAGCAATGATCAATGGAAGTTTTGTACCTTAGACGATGGTTTTTATATCGTGGATACATATTAGGTTGGTATTTATAGACCACATGATGTTAACATTGGTATACATTCAAAGACAGTGAGTCAGTGATCGCGTGTGGTTGTATCTATTCGGTGGGATGTGAGAATATATGCCAGAACGCAGTATTAAACTATTTTGTGTTTTTCTTGTGTGTTTATTTTAAGTTTCCATCAATAATACAAGATGTTCGTTATATATATAGAATCATATAAATGGACTCGTCTGATATAAAAACAAAATGAGTTTTCAAAATCTTTGAAATCACGAAATGTTCCTGAAGACTGTTTTGCAAAGTTAAGTTTTACTTCAACATTTTTGTTATCGTTGCAAGGTTCTGTTGACAAATGGGTATTTGCCGGAAACGAATCCCTTTTTAGGTGAAAATTAAGGGGTGTTCATGGGTTCGGGTAGTAAACCGAATAAACCAACATTGACCGAAAAAAAACTCGAACGATTATAACCGAACCGAAGTTGTCAAAACCGAAACGAACCGAACTAAAAATTCTTTTGGTTTGGATCATGGTTTTGGCATCTGAACGAACCGAACTTTTATTATATATTATATATATAATATAATACCTATATATATATATATATATATATTATATATATATATATATAATATTATATATACATATATATATATATATATTATATATATATATATATTTAAGACTATTAAAAAAAATATTTTATCTTAATCTTAATAAAAAAAACACTTTTTATGCTTGAAATTGTTTTTTTTTTGCCAAAAATCTACTCCCTCCGTCCCAGTTTATTTGTCCACTTTTGACTTTTGAAGTCTTTCTTTCTCAACTTTGACCTTAAATTGTGTTGTTTGTGTTATATAATACTTGATGGAAGTTATACCCAATGAAAATACATTTAAAACTCAATCAATTCATATATTTTGCATCAAATATTATACAACACAAAAAAGAATATTTGAGGTCAAAGTTGCAAAAGAAAGACTTCAAAAGTCAAAAGTGGACAAATAAATTGGGACGGAGGGAGTATATAATTAAATTTAAAAAAATATAAATGTTGTAATTCAAGTACAAAATTCGGTTTTCGGTTTTGACCCATAACCGAACCGAATTTCGATTCGGTTCTCAGTTCGGTTCGGTCACAAATATTTTCGGTTCGGTTGGTTTTCGGTTATGACCCAAATTTTTTTTTAACTGAACAACCCGAACCGAATAAACCGATTAACCGAGAACCGAACCGATGAACACCCCTAGTGAAAATGTAAATGGGGTTTGGTTAAAAATGAAATCTTAAAAAGATGTGAAGTCCAAATGAATCCCCGATGATACCAAAAGAAAGAGCACGAAAAACAAGTCCAATGGATCTGGCCCCGACCCAAAATAGGCCCGGTTCACCAAGAACCGGCCGGCCCAAATTTAAACCGGTTAATATATTATAAATCCGAACAAAAAATGGTTAAAGAAATATTAGCTTAGTGCAATGGTTGAGGTGCTTTTTTGTGAGTGAATAGACCTGAGTTCGAGCCTTGCTTGTCTCTTTTTAGTTTAGTTCCAAAAAAAGTAAAAAAATAAAATAAAAGTTGCACCGCCTAAGGATTAATGATGCAAATATTTTGACTCACGTTAGAAGATAACGGAGAAATAATTTGCACCATTAGTCCTCTTTGGCTGACTATACCAACGGAAAGATGTATGGTGGCTGACTTTACTCACGGAGAAATGTAAATTAAATATGTCAACTTATCGAACAGGGATGTATATATAGTACGTATTACAATTGACAAACAATAAGGATGTATTTTGGCTTTACTCCTTTATCTATGTTCATGATAATGTTTGAAGGCGAGATGAACTTTCAGTTGTTGTTGAGTATCTTGTTGACTGATCACATCATTTTAGAAGAGTGTACACAATTATATGTGTAGCATCATATCATGATTTGTTAACCAGATAGTTTTAACAAGTATGGAGATACCAACTAGAGCAAAAATTGGACAAGAGGAATATTGATTTAAATTCTTTTTTGTGTCTCATTTGTAAAGTAACTGGTCGTCATTAGCAGTTGCCGTTGGTCTTGCAAAATATGGTCTAAATTTTATCAGTCGGGATTTTGTTTGGCTTAAAATACTAATCACTGTTGCATCAGTAACTTTGTTAATACTATGAGAATCGAGAAAAAGAAGATCTTTATACCAAGCCAAAAAATGCTTTGAACCATGCAAAATGGAAAAAGCTGTCCAAAAACGCTAGAAGGAGGGCTTGAACCTCCGACCTTGTGGTTAACAGCCACACGCTCTAACCAACTGAGCTATTCCAGCTTCTTGTCAGATTTTCAAGACTTACTAAATATATAAAAATACTAAACAAGAAAGCGTACGCAACATACAACAATTTTATTACCGTAGTTAAAAGGTCAAGCTTTATTCACAAAACATTACATCATATCATATCTGACCTTGTTAATTTATTCTCGTACACACATAAAAACTAGGGAAAACACATGCAAACTCATCATGTCTTTTGCATTCTAAGACAATTGGTAGCTGATCCTTTGAGGGGACAACAAGATACTCTCGGTCTCCCTGTTGGTCTTCAAGTTCTGAGCTTGGCTAGGCGACACATCATACGCGTTTGTGATCACTTTAATTGGCATAGCTCTGAATACTGATGTGTACCCTGCGACTGGGCTCTTCATTGGAGACTTGTTGGTCTTGAACGCTACCCACTCGAACCCGTTTTGACCAGCTCTAGCTGTTGTTGCGAAGAACTGTGGCACTACAAAAATGTCACCTTGTTTCACCTGCTCGTCCATCACGGCTTGACCATCGTTCGACACAACCTGGACCTGTGCCTCGCCACTGAGTATGTATAACATGGTGTGGCTGTTTATAGACCAGTGTGGCGAGATCAGCGCATTCTGTATATATGACAAAATTTATCATGTTAAAAATGACATTTGTTAAGAAAAATAATATGCATTTATTACAAATATCATAAAATAAAATAAAAATTGTTTGGGGACAATTCAAGTGGAACGGAGGGAGTATTAGTTACCTGTTGAAGGTATCCTTTCTCGGCACTGAGGTCCAAGTAAGAAAGAATGGGCAGTTTGTTTTCATTAACCGTGTTTAGTTTTCCAGCTTGTCGAGAAAAGATATCGGCCTCACTCTGGCTATCCAAATTGTGCAAGATTGTAGCACTACACATTTTTTCTTCAAAACCATTAGACGATCCTCCTCTGCCTTGTTTTCGTGGTTGTTGCTGTTTTTCTTCTTCAGGGGTGACAATCTGCATCGGTTCCTTGACTTTAATAATGATCCCATTTTCACTAGACTCTTGCATGAGCCTCACGATCCGTGGCTCGATGTTGAACGCCTCTGCTAGTAATTCGGTGTTGAAGCCCGCAAAGATGTTGTCAAAGTTGAATCTACTTTAATTTCATCCAAAGGCCTTTCGATCTTGGGGCCTAGAATGTGTTGGTTAGAAAACCCTCCTGCGAGTAAAAATGACTACCAAAAAACGAAAAGCACTTGTGTTAATTAGCTGTTTAAGAAATTAAATAACAGATTATTAAACACATTTTATAAACATACGACAGGTTGCATGTCGAGTTGGTTGGCCGGGTTGTTAATGTCATTGAGAACAATAGCAACAACTTGTTGGTTCTTGTCGTTGTACACCCAGTGACGGTGTCAGCGGGAATGGCGATTATGTCACCTCTTACAAAACGGTGTACTTTCTGGTGAGAGTCTCTTGTTTCTTGCTGCTCCTGTTGTTGTAATCCGGTGTCGAATGTCTCTGGACATCCCGGGAAGTCTACTCCTATCATCCCTTCACCTGAAAACACCACCAATCAGATGTTGTTACTTAGACCGTCTAACAATCGAATATTAGGTGTTGACAAACTGACAAGGAATTAAATTGGGAATAGTTTTGGTCCCACGCGCTATTACTAATTCACAAGAAGTAAAGGCTGGGGCTAAACATGCATGCATGGACATGCAAACTGTTCGTAATTAAATTTGGAGGACCGAGAGTCATTTGTCAAAGATATATAATGGAAGGGCCGATGATCTTGCATGTATATGATTTCAATCTAGAACACATTGGCAGTACTCTCGGTTGATCTCAACATTATGGCAAAAGCTCGGTTCAATGTGCTTGTTTAAGAAAACATGATCACGTATCAACATGTCAGTATGTAGAGTACTATATATTACGGAGTAATATATATGGTGTATTTTAAGGTTGATGTCATTAGATTAACTTAACCCTTTTCTTTAAGAAAACGTGATCACGTATCAACATGCATGTTGCAATTTTATATCATTTCAAACAAAAGAACATGCATGCATGTACCTTCTTCAATGAAGATTAGACGAGGGAACGGATGATAGTTAGGAAGTGTGAGTGAATTAGGTTGAATCGTTATCTTCGAAGGAGCAACACCAACATACTTCAGCTGGTCATCATTTACATCCCATGTTTCAATCGAACCACCTTCAAAGTCAAACCGTAGAGCCGGTTTGGTGGCAGCGAGTCTTTGAAGGTTACAAAGCCGCCGTCCACCACCGAGGCGGGGTGAGCGACTGAGCGCGTGGTAGCGATGACGGTGGTGCTAAGGAGACAAAAGAAGAACCACAAAAGGACCTTTTCTGCAAACATGGTTTGCTGGTGGATGGTGGTTTGAATATTTGATTGATGGTATATTGGTATGGTTAATGTGGCGGTGCATGGGGTAGGGATTTATATGGCGATGGGGTGATGGTGGAATCTACGTGGTTGTGTATGGTATGATGTTTATATACACTTGGTAAAAGTGGTTGAAATATATGTATTTTCATAAAGTTCCAACATGACACTTTTTTACTGCTATATATCAATGTTCATTCGAATAAGCATGGCTTATAATACACCTAACACGAATATAGTGGTAATAAAGCGCATATTTTGTAATGGCATATCAAACATAAACACAATCTCAAGGACTTGAGTGACAAACAAGTCTCAAACTTTCCAATTCATGAACAAGCAACAAAGAAGTAGACTACATGTAATGAAGAGTTGTAATAGTTTCTAGTGTGTATGTTTGAAAGTTAGTTAGATAGCAAAAGTCAAAGTTAGTTAGTGTAGTCAACACTTTCATCTTGTATATAAACGTACATATCACAAATTCATTTCAATGAATCAATTTTATTCTCTCATTTCACTCTCTGGTTAAACCTTCATCATGGTATCAGACAGTGGCGGACCCAAGATTTTCCAAGGCGGGGGGCAAAATTTTTTTTTTTTGATAAAATTCGTGATGCACTTTAATAAAAAGGTCATAGTTTTTTTTTTCTAACACTAAAACTAAGGTTTTTTACATTTTTGGCTTCAAGGTGGGGGGCAATTTGATTTTTTGGAGGGGTGCACTTTAATAAAATGGTCCTAAAAAAATTTTTTTTATACTAAAATCTGAACTTTTTCGGCGAGNGCTTGGGTCCGCCCCTGGTATCAGAGCCACCACCCATTGGTGGCCTGTAACCGTTTTTCAACCACCTAACAAACTCCGGCGACCATAACAACCAATCAACCACCATAAACCACCATTATTCCGCCATATCAATTCAATTTCATCAATATTTCACTCAAATTTCATCAAGAATCATCATAATCAATCAATAATCATCACAACTAATCAATGGCGCCTTCGACAACCACCGCGAACAATACTAATACCACCACAAACAATCGTACATCACCAGAAACAATCATCAATGATTTCAACTCACCAAACCATCCATTATACCTTCATCCTAATGATCACCCTGGTTTGATTCTAATATCCAAGAAGCTCACAGGGTCTGATAACTATAGTTCATGGAAAAGAAGTATGATGATAGCCTTGAATGCAAAAAATAAGTTGAAAATTGTCACCGGAGAGTATGTGGAACCAGGGAATGATGCAGAAGAAGAGCTATGTGGGAAAGAACCAATGATATGATCATTTCATGGATCTTGAATACCATCTCAGACCAGATAAGTAACAACTTGAATTTTATCACTACTGCTTCTGAGTTATGGTCTGAACTACATGAACACTATGCTCAATTAGATGGCCATAGGATTTTTCAGTTAGTGAATGACATAGTTAGTTTGATGCAACAAAATTACAGTATTGAGGTGTATTATCATAAGCTCAAAGGCCATTGGGATGAGCATGATGCTTTAGAAGCACCATACTTGTGTAGTTGTGCCTGTAGTTGTGAGAATGGAAGAAACAATGAGGATAGGGAACAAAGAAAGAGATTGATTCAGTTTCTTATGGGTCTAGATGAATGCTATTCTAACATAAGAGGCCAAATTTTACTCCTACAACCTTTACCTATTGTGGCTAAGGCTTATAGCATGATAAGACAAGAAGAAAAACAGAGGGAAGGTACTTTGCCAAAGCCAATAGGTGGATCCACAGCCTTATCTGCCCATTCCAACTCAACACAGACAACTAGGTTCAACAACACAAACAGAAACAACACTCAGGCCTCTAATAGATCACAGACTGGAAATGGAAGGAAAAGTGCATTTAAGACAGGTGTGTACTGCACACACTGCCACAGAGAAGGCCATACTAGTGATGAGTGCTATAGGCTAAGGGGTTATCCACCAGGTCATCCACTTCATGGGAAGTACAAGCCCCCAATTATCAGGAATGTGAATGTGAATGACACCAGGGGTCCTGCAGTTGTTAACTCAGTTCAAGGTCAAGACACAAACTCATCCACACAAGCAGAACCTAGCAATGGAAATGGGAATGGCAATGATGCAGTGTTTGTGAGGATGGATCAACTATAGAATCAGCTAAATCAAGTGATGCTAATGATGCAACAATGTCAGCAGAATCCTCCCACTGGTATTGTCAACTCTTACACTATTAGAAAACATAAGTTCATTGCTTCTGTTATGATTAAGTTTAGGATTGCTTGGGTAGTTGATAGTGGAGCAACTGATCACATTTGCATTACCTTATCCATTATGCATGATACTTATCTATGCAATCCACCAATCCATGTCACTTTACCAAATGGTCAAACTATAGAAGTTAAAATCTGTGGCAAAGTAAGAATTAATGCAGATATCGCATTCACAAATGTATTTCACATCCCATCATTTGCATACAACCTACTGTCTGTTAGCCAATTAACCAAACAAATGCCCATTGCAGCTGTTTTCACCTCACTTTCATGCTATTTTCAGGGCCTCAGCAAGAGGATTGCTCATGGCAACCTCTGTGAAGGGCTTTACATCATTTACCCTGACCCACAAGCTTCTCCAACACCCACAATTCTGACAACAACCAGCAATGACAGCATCCTTCTCTGGCATTCAAGATTGGGACATCCTTCTATCCCTGTTCTCAAGCAAATCAAATGTCTTTCAGTTTCTTGTAAGGGTGATCACGGTCCAAAAACCGGACCGACCGAAGACCGAGAACCGGAAAAACCATAGACCGAGACCGGACCGAATGTGGTCGGTCCGGTCTCGGTCCGGTCCGGTCCGGTCGGTCTTCGGTCGGTCCGGTCCAATTAGGCAAGATTTGGCAAGTTTTTTCGGGTTTTTGGTCGGTCCGGACCGGACCGGACCGGACCGAGGACTGAATTAGCCAAAAAGCTTAGACCGAGGACCGGACCGAATGTGGTCGGTCCGGTCCGGTTCGGTCCGGTCCGGTCGGTTTTGTCGGTCGGTCCGGTCCATCCGGTCCGTTTGCTCAGCCCTAGTTTCTTGTAACAATGACATTCCGCACTGTAATGTTTGTCCATTAGCTAAAAATCATGCTACACCATTTACTCTAAGTACTTCACATGCACCGTCTCCTTTTGAGCTCATTCATGTAGATATTTGGGGTCCTTACAAATCTCCCACAATAAACAAATGTAAATACTTCTTGACAATAGTGGATGATTTTTCTAGAGCTACTTGGACATATTTGCTTCCTAGTAAGGACCATGCCACCTCACAGCTAAAATTTTTCCATTCATATGTTCAAAACCAATTCAACAAACAGATTAAATCTGTCAGAAGACAATGGTCTTGAATTTGTCAACACATCTTTAACAACATTCTTTGAACACCATGGTATCACACATCAAACAAGTTGTCCATACACACCCCAACAAAATGCTAGGGTGGAAAGAAAATACAAACAACTTCTAGAAGTGGCCAGAGCACTCAGGTTCCAAGCAAATTTCTCAATACATTTTTGGGGTCAGTGTATTCTCACTGCAAACTACCTTATCAACAGACTACCATCAAAACCAATCCATAATAAAAGCCCATATGAATGCTTATATGGTGAACCACCCCCATTAGATCACTTAAGAGTTATTGGATGCCAAACATTTGCTCATCAACACTCCACAGACAATTTGAAGCCAGAGCCATTCCTTCAATATTTATAGGCTATCCTCCATCACAAAAATGATACATTCTTTACAACCTTCAAACACACAAACTATTCACCAGCAGGCATTTAACCTTTCATGAGAACATCTTTCCATTCCACTTATCGCCACCAAAAACTGCACCACAACAACACAATGACACACATTTCAATCCACCTCACTTCAACAAATCACTCGACACCACTTCCACTGCTAACACACAACAACCAGATGCAACACATACACCTTCACCAGATATACTATCACCCACATCTGACACATTTTCCCCATCACCTTCTTCTACAACACCAATCATCAACCAATCTCACCCATTCACAGAACCATCTACAGAACAAGCTGCCACAACTTCATCTCCCAATGTCACTCATGAACCACAACACTCATCAACTGACACAACACAACCAACCACTCTACCACAGTCTCAACCAACAACAAGAACACAACACAGAACATCAACAAGAACATCTAAATTACCCACAAAGTTGCAAGATTACCTTCTCACTTTACCAACATCACTCAAATCATCCAAACACATCACTTCACAAACTTCATTAATTATAACAACATTCACTCATCCACAACAAGACATCAAATATATACTATAAATGTGATCATTGAACCACAATCATATACCCAGGCAGAAAAAGACCCGATGTGGATAGAAGCAGAAAATCTAGAGTTAGCTGCCCTAGAAGCCAATGGCACTTGGATAATCACTGAATTACCCCCTGGCAAGATACCTATAGACTGTAAATGGGTATTTAGAATCAAACTCAGGGAAGATGGAACCATAGAAAAGTATAAGGAAAGATTAGTGGCCAAAGGTTTTACACAAAAGGAAGGAGTAGACTACCATGAAACCTTTGCTCCTGTAGCTAAGATGGTGACAGTGAGGGCTCTATTAGCAACTGCTATTCACAATCAATGGCACATTGCTCAGCTAGATGTGAACAATGCATTCTTGCATGGTGACTTAGCAGAAGAGGTCTACATGAAAATGCCACTAGGGTATTCTGGTCCACACTCTAAAACAAGTGTTTGTAAGCTTTAAAAGTCCTTGTATGGCTTAAAACAAGCCAACAGGCAATGGTTCATCAAGTTGACAACTTACTTACAAAAGCTTGGCTTTGTACAGAGTTATGCTGACAACTCTCTTTTCACCTACAGAAAGAGTCATGTCTTCCTTTGCTTATTGGTTTATGCAGATGACATAATCCTTACTGGAAATAGTCAATTTCATATTCTTCATGTCAAACAACAATTACACAAAGAATTAGGTATTGAGGAATTCCACTGGCATGGTTATGACTCAGAGAAAATACACCTTTGAACTTCTACAAAGTGCAGGATTACTTAATGTCAAACCTTCCTCAACACCATTTGATCCTCTTGTGAAACTAAATCATGAAGATGGTGAGCTACTACAAGATTCTTCTCAATACAGGGCACTTGTTGGCAAGCTTCTCTACCTCACCATTACAAGGCCTGATGTCTCTTATGCAGCCCAAACAATGAGCCAATTCATACAGGCACCAAGGACACCACATTTGAAAGCTCTTGTCAAGGTTCTGAGATATCTCAAAGGCTGTCCAGGACAAGGTATTATGTTCCCAACAAACACAAGCCTCAAGCTTCAAGCTTTCTGTGATAGTGACTGGGCTAGCTGCAGCTTCTCAAGGAGATCAGTAACTGGGTACTGCATATTTTTGGGTTCATGTCTCATCTCCTGGCAGTCCAAGAAACAACTAGTTGTGTCTAGAAGTTCCATAGAAGCAAAGTACAGGGCTCTTGCAGATGTTACATGTGAACTCTCTTGGCTCAAATGTCTCTTCAAAGATCTTGGTATCATCATTTCCTCACCAACTCCAATCTGTTGTGATAATGCCTCAGCAATTGCACTAGCATCAAATCCAGTCCAACATGCAAGAACAAAGCACATTGAAATTGATTGCCACTTTGTAAGGGACAAAATCAAGCTGGGTCAAGTGCTTCCAACCTACATTTCTACAAAGAACCAACTAGCTGATGTTCTTACCAAAGGTCTCTCAAAAGCTCCTCATTACAACTGCTTATCCAAGTTTGGCATCTGTGATCCTTACACAATGCCAACTTGTGGGGGGAGTAATGGCATATCAAAGATAAACACAATCTCAAGGACTTCAGTGACAAACAAGTCTCAAACTTTCCAATTCATGAACAAGCAACAAAGAAGTAGACTACATGTAATGAAGAGTTGTAATAGTTTCTATTGTGTATGTTTGAAAGTTAGTTAGAAAGCAAAAGTCAAAGTTAGTTAGTGTAGTCAACACTTTCATCTTGTATATTAACTCTGTACATATCACAAATTCATTTTAATGAATCAATTTTATCCTCTCATTTCACTCTCTGGTTAAACCTTCATCATTTTGGTTTAAAATGCTCGAACATAAAAGGTTTTTAGAATACCCATAGTTTGTATCCACTTTCACTCTCCCTAATTTACGAACATGCATATTTTCTTACTCATAACAAAAATTGTCGCAAAACGATCAAATTTTAAAAGCTATAACTTGTATCGTATCAAGATACACAATTGCTCTTTGATTTAAGCTACATTTATTTTCATATTTATTCGCTAAATACAAAGCGTCGGTTTTTGCGTATACGTATAATATTTGCGATATATGTCAATATGCGATTAATTTAATTGATTTTAGCTAGGGTTGCAATATACTCGCCTTCAAATTAACATCGGAGATGTGTCATTGATTGTGAGAGGAAAGATGAAAGAACCAAATATGCTATTGGTTCTTTAGTGTTTAGTGTGTGGGACGGGAAGAAAGAAAGGAATTAGTGGCACTTTAGTTAAGAGGTACGGGAGGAAGGAGAGAGGGGAAGGTGGAAGAAGTTAATAGTAGTTTAGGGTGCGCTTGGTTCAAAGAGGGGAATAAGAATAGTAAAGGTAAACGAAATACAATGAAATATAAAGGAATGAAATTGAGATTATTATTATCTTTGATAGTGCTTGTTTAAGAAAAACAAATTAACTTCAAAAGTGGTGGTGGTGGTGGCGGCTGCTGGTGGTGGTTGCTGCTTGTGGTGGTGGTGGAGCTGGTGGTGGTGGTGGTGGTGGCTGGTGGGTAATCATTATCATTCATCTCAATTTACTGAGTAATGCCCCATTACCCACTAATAAGCAATGATTGTTTTCCTTACTAATAAGTAGATATACGTATTTATTCATTGTCTTTCTTATTCCCTACCCCCAATACCTCCAACCAAGCACCCCCTTAGTAATTAGGATTCTTTCGTATAAAAGTTGTGTACTATACGTATTAACTCATTTTGCTTAACAGACATGTAATGTTGTTGCTCTACACCCCTAACTTGTTTGTAACTTGCTTAACTGATCAACAAGGGTAATTGGATCGACCATTCCTTAATTGTTCATCTTGTACATCTTCTTTTACCTAACTCGATCGAAACACCATTATCTCCGGCCAAACACTATCAAAACTTGAAATCAAAATGGTTAAGCCACAATGGTACATAAAGTCATCTTGTAAATCAACTTGTCTGTAGGCTAACAACTCAACTTAATTAAGGAACCATCCAACTGTTTGTCATATACATTTCCAGGCCAAACACCATTATTTCTGGAATTCCGGCCAAAAAACCTGGTTTACGGCCAAACACCATTATTTTTGAACAAACACGGTTATTTTCGACCAAATATCAAAAACCTAAATAACCAAAAATACTTTACATAAAGAGGTTTGATGAAAATGAACAGCTACCATTATAGTGGCTTTGATGCTACTACTAGGCTATTAGACTTTGGTATTGTTTTGTAGAACACTAAGAAAGAAAGTGTGACTGATAAAACATTGTTTGTTTAAAAATTGTACGTATTTGATCTTATGATAGCAAACAATAGCTTTCTATTTAACTAAAAATTATCAAAAACGCTAGAAGGAGGGCTTGAACCTCCGACCTTGTGGTTAACAGCCACACGCTCTAACCAACTGAGCTATTCCAGCTTTTTGCTCTAACATTTAGTTTTTGAATTGTAAAATTAACATTACTAAAACAAGCATAAGAATATAAAAGGAACTTCTATAATTAGGAGTTTATTCACAAAACCACTGCATCATATCATCATATCTGACCTTATTCATACACTTTTATTCCGAACAAACAAACAAACTAGGAAAACCACGTACCATTGCGATGGTACACAATCTAAGACCTTTGCTGGCCTGTCCATTGTGGTGACAACAAAATGCTCTGTCTCCCTGTTAGTCTTCAAGTTCTGAGCCTGGCTCGGTGAGTTCTTGTACGCGTTACTGATCACTTGCAGAGGCATAGCTCGGAACACTGATGTGTAACCAGCGACTGGACTCTTCATTGGAGACTTGTTGGTCTTGAATGCTACCCACTCAACTCCGTTTTGACCAGCTCTAGCCGTTGAAGCAAAGAACTGTGGTACCACGAAAATGTCACCTCGGTTCACTTGCTCGTCCAACACGGCTTCACCGTTGTTTGACACAACCTGGACCTGTGCATCGCCTCTGAGCACGTAGACGATGGTGTGGCTGTTTATCGACCAATGTGGTGATAGTAACGCATTCTGCATGTAAGGTGACAACATAAATAGTGTTACAAGCAACCTTTTTAATTAATTATGTCCTATCAAGTTGTGATATTAAACCGGTAAGCATTATATTGCCAGGTTGAGTTATCCACGCTTTGCAACAAGTTGTGATATTCTGTACTTGCCTATAAGTGGTTGTATGGTGTCTAGTAAAAGCACGTATCTGCTTATTTAGCGAGTATAGTTCATGCATATTTGATGTATTGATTACCTGTTGAAGGTGACCTTTCTCGGCACTGAGGTCCAAGTAAGAAAGGATAGGCAATTTGTGTTCGTTAACTGTTGATACAAAAGTTGGGCGTTCCTTGTTTGGGTTCCTTCCTCCGTATCAATTGCTTGAGACCTGCGTACTAAGAAAGAAACAAACACCGTTAGGCTTATCGAGGGATTGTCTCCCCCGATTATCCTCCGGCGTGAGAGTAAGTAATCGTAGTTTTAGGGTTTGTGAGAAGAGTTAGGATCGCTTTGTGAATCGTCCCTTTTCGAGGGTTAGGGTCCCCTCTATTTATAGGCGTGTAACCGATAAGGGTTACTTGTTCCTTACTCCAAGGCGTGTCCGCCTATATCGGATATTTGGTA
>LBNU01012861.1:123538-223173 GCA_014162995.1 Artemisia annua | reverse complement strand
TGTGTGTGTGTGTGTGTTATTTATTTATTTATTATATATATATATTTTTTTGGTTTTAAATTAAAAGTGTGGGTAAATAATAAAAGGTGAGTGTTAGTTGTGAAGTGTTTTTGGGTTTGTAACACTCGCGGGGATTTAAGCGTACCCCGTGTTTTGCTGAGCTCCGATTTAATTAGTGTTTTCTGGGTTATCGTGAGCACGAGTGGTATCATTTTCAAGTGCGTTTTTATAAAACTCAAATAAAAGCAAAGTTTTAAATTTCCGGACAATAAGTATTGGTTTCATGCCGTTACTAGGGTTCGTGTCGGTACGCGTGTGGTGTTGTGTGAGAGATATTTCTCGTTGTGGTACATAATTACTCAGTAATAGTCAGAAAACGACTTATTCACATGTTTCTGATAAAATGGCCAACGTAATGTGTTACTGTATGCTACAGCGTGCGGGTTAGCTTCCCGAAATAGTTATGTAAGCTCATGCATGCTTAGATAAATAGTTAGGCGATATTAAATTGACATTTATTGTTTAAAATTTGATTGGAAAAATTCTCATTTGTTACACTCTGTTTCCAACACGGAAAGGTGATACTATGCACTCCAGTACATTGGGAGTGAGGAGGTGGCTCTACCCCTAATAATGTTATCCATAAATATCCACGGCTCAAAATGAGCTAATAAGTAGTAAAGTTTTTGTGGTCTTTCATGATAGTTCTCAAGCATCAAACATAAGCATTCATACCAATTTGCATAAATATGAAACAAAAGTTCAAAAGTTCGCAAGTTCACAACCAATTTAGTTTAAGTAACTGTATCATGCTTTTCACCCTAAAACGAGTAAAATAGTAAAATGGGTGATGTGAAAACTCACCACAAGCAAAGCGTGAGTATAAGAGCAACCACAACGAGTATCATTAAGCAACCCTCGAACGTAAACCTCCCTAAACACGACCTAAGGCAAGTTAAAATACCTATTAAAATCTAAATGATATGCTTGGACAAAAAGAACGATAAATAGCTAGGTCACCCATTTAGACTCTTCAAAATTCGTTACTTATACAAAAAACTTACAATTCTTCAAAACGCTTGCACGCCCTACGTGTCTATCGATAAACCTCAAGATCACAATGACTTGGATTTTAATCACATTCACATGAGTAGTATAAAGGCTCGGTATAAGGTATTTAAGTCACTCATAAAAGCTGCCAAATTTTTAAGGTCACTTGAGGTTGACTTTTACATACCTTACCAAAAAATTTAAACTTAGCCTTATAGCACAAGTTTATATACTGACATATGAAGATTTTGGCATAGAAATCATAATTTTATAATAAGTTTAAATCCATCAAAAGGAATTTACAAGACAAACTACCACAGAGGAAAAAGATGTTTGCACGCTTAACTTGTAACAAATGTTTGAGAGACCAAAACTTTGAGTCTTTAGGTAAGACCCCCTGGACTTGAAAGGTAACTCAAAAAACAATGTTCCAGAAGTGGAATCAATAATTTTTACCATGTTTTGAGGAAGATATCGCCATTCAAAGTGGGATAAATAAATCTGTCTAAACAGGTCAGTTTTATACCTTGACTTTCACCACAGTTCGAATGACCAAAACTTCATATCTTTGCATAAGACCTATATATGGGTTTGTAAAAATCAGTCAAAAATCTAGATTTCAGTATAACGAACAAGAGTTGAAGTTGAGTAATGAGGGAGATATGGCCTTCAAAGTAGGTCATATCCTTCATGACAGAATCTGTTCAATTTCTTGGCTCTTCTGCAAGGGCATTTCTTATAGCAAAATCACAAGAAATGCAAAAAAAAAAAAAAAAAAAAAAAAAAAAAAAAAGACTCTAGAACATTTTAATAACTTCTAAGATTGTTTTAAAAGATGTAAACTAGGGTTTTTGGTGCAAGATTTGACATGCAGTCAATTTACAGCTTGCAAATACCTTATGAAATTGGATTTTATGATCTGTGAGGCTTGTTTATTGAGGTTCTTGATGATGGTAAGAAGCTTAATTGGTGGAAAAAGGGTTGGTGATAATGGTAGAGAAAGATGAGATATATGTACAAAGGGTCTTTGATTATGTGTTTTTGGTGTTAGCTAAATTCTTGATGGTGGTGGTGTGGTGGTTTTGGGGTGGTGCCGTCCAAAGGGAGAGGATAGGAGAGAGAAGAAGTGAGTGTTGTGTGTAAAATGGTGAAATGAGAAGTAAGGAGTGAAGTGTGCAAGTCGAGGTTATGAAGTTTATGGGACAAGTGTAACTCTTGTTTTGCATGGAGTTAGTTTAGTAGGGGGTATGTGGCGTTTTTAGAGGGTAGGAGGGGAAGTATTTTACATTTTTCTTAGCTAATACTGTACACAAAATGCCCAAAGTTTAAAACGTAAACAAATAAACACGTAGGTGTATTATCGGGTTATACTTAGAAAGACGCGTACACGTAAAAATGGACTAAGTTTTTAAGTATGGGTGATACTAACTATTTTAATACACCTAAGCATATCATTGATAATATGATGACGATAAATAAAATCGTAGGTCGAAGGTACGTTCATAATGTGAGGGTGTCAAAAGAAAGTGAACACAAAGCATAAATATGACCCGACTAACACAAGATTAGTTTAACAAGCATAGTTTTGGCCAAAGACGATATAAATTACTATCGGTTACTAACCCGAGTTTTGATGGTTGTCACCGCTCACTTCACCTAATGTTAACTTTTATGTACTTAAATCAAGTGTGCTTGCTGATTCTGATTTTGACGTGGGAATTCCTATTGCTTCGATTCAAGGGGTTAATAATAGACTGAAGAACTCGGTATATGGTTATTTCATTAGCAAAAGGTTAGCTTTTCCTGTCATTGAATTGTTTGTTCGAAATACCTAGGGCAAGTATGGGATTCAAAAAGTGACTATGAAAGTGAAGGGATTTTTCTTTTTCAAGTTTTTGACCCTCCAAGGTGTTGAAAGCATTTAACAAAATGGTTCGTGGATGATTCAGGGTACTCTTATATTTCTTAATAAGTGGACACATTCTGTGAGCCTTACAAAAGAAGATATGTCGAAGGTTCTAGTTTGGGTGAAAATGCATGACGTTCATTTGGTTGCTTATATGTCGGATGAGATAAGCATGACTGCCACAAAGATTGGTAAACCCATGATGTTAGACTCTAATACTAGTACCATGTGCTTGGACTCATAGGGGCGTAGTAGTTATGTTAAAGCTTTGATAGAAGTTAGTGCTAGTAATGAGATGATATAGAGCTTGGTTGTGGTGGTTCCTAAGTTAGAAGTAAGTGGATACACAAAAGAGACCATTCGTATCGAGTACGAATAGAAGCCTGCTAAATGTGGTACATGTTTGATTTATAAGCAATCGTTTGACTCATGTCCTAAGGTTGTTAAAGATGGTACTGCTTCGGTCCAAATAGATGTTGAGGATGGGTTTCCAGTATTTAAAAAGGAGCAAAAGGTGGGGAAATAAACCTGTTATTCGGAACCGTCGTATCCTAAAGCAGACATATGAACCAAGCAAGTCTAAAGAAGGCCAAACTTCGAAGGGTAGCTCGACTTCGAAAAATACTAAAATTAATATGGTCATGAATTCTAGAAATAAGGAGCCAACGATTTCTGATGATATAAATTTGGTTACTCTTAGAAATTCGTTTGCATATTTGAATGAAGAGGACAAGGTATTAGAGAATGCAGACACATCGAATGCTAGAAATGATGGTAATGTTATTAAGAATGCGATAAAGGTTCGAGAAGATAGTGATAGTGATGTTGGGTCTGATTTTCGACCCAATTGTCTTTGACAAGTATTTAAACATATAATAGCCTAATTTATTAAGTTTCTGATATGAATAAGGGAGAACAACACTTACTGATAAGGATCAAAGAGTAAGACACCCCCTGATGGAAAACAGAGGTCTTACTCTCTAATGTTTATTAGAAAGTGTTACTTCCTGATGATTATCAGAGAGTAGTACACCCTGAAGGTTATCAGTGAATGTATGATGCGTGGGTTTTGCAACCTTCGCAATAGGTTTTATCTCTCAAGGGATCTTGAGAAGCTTACAACCCCCACCAGGCAGTGTACCTGACCGATGTAGTATAGTGAAGTGGCAAGTACCGGGGGATTGATCGTTCTCTCGGGGAATAGTGTCGTTAGGATTGAAAACTACTCTAATTTAGGTTTAAGGGTTGAAGGATGATTCTTTTTGTATTTTTTTATTTTTATGAAAGCAAGTAAAATCTCGGGTATTTGAAGAGTGGGCGGAATTAGTTGCTAGTCAACTAACCCAGATATCTACTATTGGTATTAAAATAAAATAACAAGAAAAGTAAATTGGCTGTGAAACTTATATGGAGAAAAGTGTGTTTACTTAGATTTCCTTACTCCCTAGCTATCTTTTACTGGTTAATTGGTTTGTTACAATTGTGTGGATGACGGGTTGTATTCCTTTAAACCATTCGTAGGGCCGTGTAAGATCTTCCCTAACTCTATAAGCTCCTCACTCCTATGTCGAGCCGACTAAAAGCTCCTAACATGGGATCACTAGAATTCGCTTATGCATTAAATACAACAATATAATCGTAGTACACATCCGATTCATGTTTCTTAAGACGTTCAAGCAAGTTACCGTATAGGAGGTTAGCCAGTTTTCTTAAGCCTAACATCGACATCACCCATCCACAACAATCAATAACAAACCAACAACAGTAATCAATAGCTAGGTTTCATTAGATCTAAGCAAACACAAGAGAAACCTAGCCTAGCATGTTAAAGTAAAGACAAGCATAAGATATAATCAAGCAACACATAGACATATTGATTGATTTGAAAGGAGACTTATCTTTAATTGAACATGAATGATTCAAGGGTGAAAAACCCCTGAAAATACAGTAAACCACGACCTAGGGTTTTATCCCTAAAGTTCTCCCAAAAGTTCCACCCATAATGAATGAAAATTAGAAAACTATATATAGATTTTACAACTTGACGGCGTCTCGTTTTAGCTCGTGACGCCGTCACCTCACCGCCAAAACCCTTCTCGGATTGCTCAGATCTACTCTTGACGCCGTCCCTCTTTAAAACTCTTTGGGCCGTTTCTCTTTAAGTTATAACGTGACGGCCTAGGTGAATTTACACGTGACGCCGTCACGTGTAAAAGCCTCAAAATCTTTCTGGCCCGTCTCGTGTAAAAATTATCCACCTCTTTGTCAAAGCATGAGGTCGTCACCTCGTAAAGAGTGACGCCGTCAGGTATTGTTTCCAGCATAATTTGAGACTTTGTCGTTTTCTTCACTTTTATGCTCAAAAAACGTCCAAAATGCTTCATTTTTCCAGATTTCTTCTCCAAAGTACCTAAAATGACAAAAGGAACGATTTAAGGCAATATTTGATCAAATAATTATGAATTAGGGCTTAAATAACCCCCTAAAAGCATAACACTTTTCGCCTCATCAATGTAACTCACTAATGATCATTAGTGGATGTAAATCACTGATATAAGAAATTAGTAAAAGTAGAATAAAGCTCAAACATCCGTCAAGCTTCAGGGAAGTCGAAGACTAGCTGAAGAAACACTTTGTAAACTAATGCGGTGTTAGGGAGCAAAGTATAAGGAGCTACAAACAACACCAGAGGCACTGAGATCTGACAAATATCTCTTTGACCCTGCAAACTTATCTCTGAAAAGAAACTTGGTATCTGATAAATGGGGGGGGGGGAACTTCTTGGAAAAATAAGAGAAAGGTCTTATCAAAGGACGATAAAGCAAGACTTTGGGTACAAAAGGTTGTCAGTACTGGTAAACCAAAAGCACACTTAACCTAGTTTACTAAGCACGTGCAATCTACACCCACTTGGCAAACTACTATACCTATGTGCATCCACGATATTTCCTTTCCCTATTTAAATGAAACTTTGTAACTGTGATAAGTACAGATCCTAAACAAACACATAAAGTAATACTTAGTATTACAATTGATAGGATCCCCTCTCCTAGAAACGAACTAAGCAAAGCTAGCTGTCACTAGTCATTCTAATAGGAGAGTTACATTTGTCATCAACCGGAATAGTTTACCGTGAGCTATTCTATTGTAAATCTTTGTATAAACATTGAAAAGTACAAATAGTATTATTCTGGTTTTAAGTGATGTTGTTATTATTCTTATTATTAGTAGGAAGATATCGTCATTTGCTCAAACTACGTGGACCAACAAGTGGTATCAGAGCGGGTGGTTTCTCTTAATCCAGATCTGTTCTTGAGTGACTGCTAATAATCCATAGTCGTTCTTGAATGACGGCTAATAACATAAATCCAGAACCATCCTCTTCCAACCCCACCAAAATATACCCTCCCCAACAGTCCTGCTTCATTTCTACAGGATCGGGTTATATCACGATGATCTTGTGCAAAATGAAGCTTCATCTGCCTCGCCTCGAGCTCTTTTAACCACCCTCTCCTTAGTATTACTTTCTTGCAAGTCCCTTCGTTCAGGAACAAAGTTCACTAGGACATAGCGTCCTTTTCATATTGAGTTGTTTCAGAGGTGCTTGTGAAAGTATGAGTGTGTTATCTCACAAACTATGAAGAGTGGTTATGCTAGATGAAAAAATGGTTACTATCAATAGCAACCAAGATCGGGTCAAAGGAGCATCAGGGGCTATTAATAAGGCATATGAGGCCGTTGTTGAGGGGGAGCATCAGGGGATGGATGGATTATCTTCAGTCGTGTTGAACAGGTGCATCAGGAAGTGTTCGATGAGTCATGCAGTTTCTGATCCTCAAGAAACTTCGATGAAGACAGTTACAACAAAGAAATCAATCTTCATTGATTTTTACCTTTCTGTACCTTTGTTGTACATCAGTTTGCAAGTAGAAGCCATTGTGCTCATTTACAAATGATTTTTGTTTACTTTTTGGCTATCTCTGTATTTAAACAGGAGACTGTGAGGTAGAATGGATGACTCATCAATCTCTTATTTTTTCTAGATAGCTAGTTACAATACTAAAGAGTTGAACCAATGGTGACTCTGACATATGACACGGATAGTTCAAGGTCTTAGGGTCTATATCTTCTTCATCAACAATAAGGAATCAGACCGTAATTGTTTATTATTTTATTCCTTGTTGTAATTGAGTATGTAAGAAAAAGTCGTTATGCTCACTTACTACTAATTAAAATTAGGCTATTTGTATATTCAAATACAGGGAGATTGTTGGGTCTGATTTTTGACCTAATTGTCTCTGACAAGTATTTAAACATAAAATAACCTAATTTATTAAGTCTTTGATGTGAATCATATCAGAGTCTTTGGTACCATTTTACAAACACATCTAGTAATGCGATATGTACCTAATCATGTTTGATACATTAACTTATGTGTATTAGTTTTAATTTTTTGTTAAATTCACGCATATCAAATACAACATCAATAAAGCGTTTGCGCATCAATTAAAATGAAACAACAAATGCACAACGCAAATCAAATGGGTTTCCGAGATGGAGAGTACCAAAAAAAATATTAAAAAAAAATGTAGTGGTAGCACATTAGCATCAACTAATAGCAACCTCATGATATAACTGGAAACAAAACCCTCAAGGACAATGTTTTAAAACCCGGGTCGACCTGGCCGGTTGAACCGAAAACCGGGCCAGATGTAACCGGTTTTATGCTTGTTTAAGAACTGGATTGAATCGGCGGTTTTTCATTAACCCAGATTGACCCGGTTTGATAAATCCGGCCGGGTCATGCCTTTGTTTTAAAATACAGTTTGAAAGCAAGATTATATACTTCTAAATTTTGTATTCAAAGTGCTATATGCTATGAATAGCTTGAATTTAAGAACAAAAAAGCCAATAGATGTGATATAACTATAGAATATGTAGATGACCATGTATGAAGTTAAATTGATGACTATGGTTGTAATACGGTAGATAGCTGATTAATGTTACTACGAATGTTGTTACTAATGTAAATTATGCCTCAAATGAATAATGACGAACAACAAGAATCCATGTGAAACAAAAAAATGTACTAATCAATCTTTTATATAATAAAACAATTTTCATTTCAAAAAAATTGGAACCATACCTTATTTAGTAATAATTTTATTTAAAAAAAAAAGATTATTTTCTTATTAAGTAATCTTTTATATTTATCCATAACACAAGTAGAAGATAAATATAAAAAATATAGATAAGATATTTAAAAAAAAGATTATTTTTATATTTATCCACAACACAAGTAGAAGATAAATACAAAAAATATAGATAAGATGCAATTAATAATAGGATTAAAATTTTAAATAATTATTTCAAAAAATTAAAAAAAAAAAAACCGCGCGTGCGCAAAGGCAAATAAAAGTTACCAGTTGGTGCAACAAGTTGCCATAGTTTAGTGACAGCCCTCTATAAATTACTCCACATACACTAACCCTAAAAATACAATCACTTCTACCACTCTCAAGCGAGAGAAAAACAACCTCCCTTTTACTCTAANCAAGAAAGCAAACTCGCTATTTGGACTATATACTCGCAATAAAAAATGAAACCAAACTCGCAAAATTTCATGATACTCGCAACCTTTGAACTTTGATATTCGCTAACTATTATTGATACTCGCAATAAGGAACAAACGATACTCGCAAACATTAAGAAACCATACTTGCTAAAGACTTATGTAAAAACCATACTCGCTAAACCCTAAATAATCATACTCGCAAAAATCTAAGACAAAACGTACTGGAACCTTTAGACGCAAGGAAAACTAAATCTAAACTAATAAGAACTTATAAAAGCTTTGTAGAAAACTATTTTTTTTTAAAGGGTTAATTCACCCCGGTAAAATTCATTACTCCAAAAAAACGTTGAGGTACATAGGATGAGGGTGATATCCCTCACCTCAGTCCTTTAGGACACTTACAGACGCTAAGCCCGTAGTCTAGAATGATCTCTTATATAATATATATTGGCTAGTTGTTAGCAATAATAATCAAGGAATCATAACCTTCAATTATATTTCTACAGCCCGCCAACAACAATGGTATACTCGGACCCGCACCCACCTTGCACCCGTTTCATGCAACTTCGCTACCTAGTGCATATGACACTCCGGGACCCGACTTGGAACATGGATACAGGTGCATCTTCTCATTTAAATTCCAATGCAAGTAATTTAAGTACCATTAATAAACGTTTATTCCCATCCGTACACGTTGGTGACGGTAATTCTATTCCCGTCACCAATACTGGACATAGCATTATTCCTTCCCTTCATCGCCCCCTTCACCTTCATAATGTACTTGTCACCCCTAACATCATTAAAAACCTTATTCCTGTTCGTCAGTTTACTAGGGATAATAACTGCACTATTGAATTTAACGCGTTTGGTTTCTCTATAAAGGATTTCTTGACTCGTCATATCCTTCTTCGGTGTGACAGCTCGGGTGATCTCTATCCAGTTACCAAGCCGTCAATTATCCCTACTGCTTTTGTTTTCACAAGCCCCTCCACGTGACATCAACGTCTCGGTCACCCCGGTGACCAAGTGCTACGTTCTCTTATTTCACGTCAACTTATTTCATGTAATAAAGAAAAGACTCCACATGTTTGTCATGCTTGTCAACTTGGCAAACATGTGAAACTTCCTTTCTATAGTTCGGATTCTATTGTTGAAAATTCTTTTGACATTATTCATTCTGATTTATGGACCTATCCAATTGTTAGTTCTAGTGGTTTTAAATATTATGTCCTATTCCTTGATCATTTTTCCCACTATTTGTGGATATATCCCCTTCGTTCTAAATCTGACATGTTTGATAAGTTCTTGCATTTTCGTAAGTATGTTAAAAATCAATTTAAATGCGACATCAAGAGTTTCCAATGTGATCATGGTGGTGAGTTCGACAATAACCGACTCCACACACTTTTTGCTAACCATGGCATCCAAATCAGATTTTCTTGCCCAAAAAACTCCCAACAAAATGGAAAGGCAGAGCGAATGATACGAACCATCAATAACGTCATTCATACACTCCTTTTTCAAGCACATCTACCACCCCCTTTTGGGTCGAGGCTCTTCATATGGCCACTTACCTACTAAACCTTCTCCCATCCACCGCTATTAATAATGAAATCCCCTACACAAAACTATTCCAAAAAGAACCCGACTACTCCCGCTTACGCATATTCAGGTGCCTTTGTTACCCTCACCTTCACTCCCCCCACAAACTTGCGCCCCGAGCCACACCATGTATCTTCTTAGGCTATCCCGCCTATCATCGTGGTTTTCGTTGTCTAGACCTCGAAACAAACAAAATTATACTTTCCAGACATGCTACTTTTGATGAAACACAATTCCCATACCGATCTATGACACCCTCCCCTCCACCTTCATACACCTTCTTAGATAATACACCTTCCTCACTCCTCAACTCTCTTTTATCCGATCCTGTTACTTCCAACTCTAACACCGCACCTTCACACAACCAAACAAACGAAGCCCAAAATGATACTCAAGCTCAAAACACCTCGCAATCCAATACTCAAATACAAAACACACCACAGGCCACTACCCAACAACAAACATCATCCCTTATCCCTCTTGTCCAAACGGACTTTACACCAGGCACAACATCCCCAACCCAAAACCACCACAACGCCACCCACCTTTCTCCACCTCCCGTACAGCCTACACAACAACACACCACCAACCAACCTCCAAACCACCCCTCGGCGCACACACAACAGCCCACTACCGAACCCCCTCATACTCACCGCATGGTCACTAGGTCTCAATCAGGCATTGTCAGACCCGTTGATCGTTTATCTTTACATACATCTTCCATTTCTCCTATTCCTAAATCTCCGTCTCTTGGTCTCAAAAACCCTCAATGGCGTAATGCTATGTATGATGAGTATAATGCGTTAGTTAAAAATAGTACTTAGATTCTTGTACCAAGGCCCCCTGGTGTTAATATGGTTCGCTCTATGTGGTTATTTAAGCATAAGTTTCATGCTGACGGGACTTTAAGCCGCTATAAGGCTCGTTTGGTTGCTAATGGCAGTAGTCAACAACTTGGTATTGATTGTGACGAGACTTTTAGTCCGGTCGTCAAACCGGCTACCATCCGAACTGTTCTTAGTCTTGCGGTGTCTCGCAAGTAGCCTATTCATCAGCTTGACGTTAAGAATGCCTTTCTTAATGGTGATTTATCTGAGACCGTCTAAATGCATCAGCCACCGGGATTTGTGGATTCTCGGTACCCTCATCATGTTTGTCTGTTGCAGAGATCTCTATATGGATTGAAGCAAGCACCTCGTGCTTGGTTTCAGAGGTTTGCAGGTTATTCCACACGGGTCGGTTTTTACCACAGCCGGTATGATTCATCTTTATTTATTCTCCAACAGGGTTCTCAGGTTGCTTATTTACTAATATATGTGGATGATATTATCCTGACAGCTTCATGCACTACTCTACTTCAGCAGATTATTTCTTCTTTACACAGTGAGTTTGATATGACTGATCTCGGAGCACTTAATTATTTTCTTGGTATCTCTGCTACTCGTCACCCTACAGGATTGTTTCTATCTCAGCGGAAGTACGCTACTCAGCTTCTTGAGCATGCACAAATGGCTAATTGTAACCCTTCTCGGACACCAGCTGATACCGAGTCCAAACTGGGTCCTGGAGGTGTTCCGGTTCAGGATCCCACTATGTATCGCAGTCTTGCAGGTGGTCTACAGTATTTAACATTCACTCGCCCGGATCTGTCTTATGCAGTTCAACAAATTTGCCTTTACATGCACGATCCACGAGAGCCACATTTAGCTACTCTTAAACGTATATTACGCTATGTTAAGGGCACTTTGGATTTTGGTCTCCACCTATATTCATCTAATACCACTTCACTTGTTGGTTATACTGATGCAGATTGGGCCGGCTGCCCCTCTACTCGACGGTCCACTTCCGGTTACTGTGTTTTTCTGGGTGATAACTTACTATCTTGGTCTTCAAAGCGCCAACACACCCTCTCCCGTTCCAGTGCTGAAGCCGAATACCGCGGTGTTGCTAACGTTGTGGCTGAGACTGCATGGCTCCGTAATTTGCTCCGTGAGCTACACTCTCCATTATCTTCTGCCACCCTTGTCTATTGTGATAATGTATTTATATGCCTGCCAACCCTGTTCAACATCAGAAGATGAAACATATTGAGATAGACATACACTTCGTCCGTGACATGGTTACCGCTGGTCAGGTGCGCGTTCTACATGTACCATCTCGTTATCAGTACGCCGATATCTTTATCAAAGGACTGCCTTCTGCTTTGTTTGAAGAATTCAGATCCAGTTTGAGCGTCCGACCCCCTCCCGCTCCAACTGCGGGGGTGTATTAGTCATTATTTGTAAGCCCAATAGTATGTATGCCATGTAATTAGGCCTAAGCCCGTAGTCTAGAATGATCTCTTATGTAATATATATTGGCTAGTTGTTAGCAATAATAATCAAGGAATCATAACCTTCAATTATATTTCTACAATTTCTTGATCATTAGTAGCATGTATACTAGTTTAATAGCGTTAAGTAGAATATACAAGACAAAACAAAGTTTAGGATCACTAAAGATCTTTGAAGAAATTATGAGCTCATCATGGTATTTCGTTTATAGTTTTACGGTTTTACCATATAGTATGGAGCTTGCTTCTCAAATTGTATTAGTAAAATAAAAAAGATCGAGATTACTCTTCTCAAGTAGTAGAAGAATGTTAATTCATGCTCAATTTATAACCATCTCCCTTAAAAAAAGATGCATGATGTACTACTAGTTATAATACCCGTGCACGCACGGGTTTTTTCAGAAAAATTTAATTATATAGTATTATCGTTTAAAAACAGAAAATCTTATGTATATTTTAAAAAGTTAGAGCATCAACATGTGCGAAAGTAATAAAATAGTTGGCAGAAATTATAAATATAATCGTGCCATCGACCTTGTATTGGATTCTTAAGCGTGTCTCCTTATAATGTTATTGGGTCAAAGGTTCTTTGATCACATGGGTTTACACATAAATCAAATTTATTTTATAATTTTTGTTTACTATATGGATATATAAGAATTTACCAGTGAAAATTATGATATAAGTCCAACTAATAAGTATGCATGAGTTTTTCTTTATGTATTAATATCAATTAATATTTTGTAAAAATTTTATTGGATAAAAGATTTAACTTTGTTTACCTGACATAGATGTTAATGTTGAGGTTGATGTTGTTGTTTAACTTCAACTATTGATATCATATTGTACAAAATGTGCGAGTTTAGTAGCACATAATGAGCGTTGATGAAGTTTTTTAAAAATGTTTTTTCGGATATCCGTACATAAACTTTAAATAATATTACATGAGTCGTTATAAATACAATCGCGTATATTTATTTTCATATCACGCAACTTGTACTTACCATTTGATATTTATATTACCGTTAATAATAATTTAACTGTATTAAATATTCAAACCCATGTACGTATACATTAAACTTTAAATAAGATAACATGAGTTCTTATTTATATTTAATGTACATAGTAAAAAGATTTTTTAATAGATGAAAGTTTGAAACTAAAATTTATTTTAAAAGTATTTAACGTATATTAAACTAATTCGTACATTTATAAATTTTTTAAGTTTAATGGATAAAAGTCTCAAACCAATACTAATACTCATGTAATTTGTAAACAAAGTTCATATTATAAAGTGTATGGGTATAAAGTGTAAGGGGTTATTTGTTTATTATTTAAAGTTATAAAAAAATATGGAGATTTATAATTTTACATTTAACTCCATATAATATATTTTCAATTCAACCACTAATGTTTTATTAATTACCCCCTCTTTTTTTAAGTTTATATTTTTATAAATTTGACACCTATATTTTTATGTGTTTTTTTTTTCTCAATCAAATTCTCCACCAAATTTATTAAAGTTTGACCAAAATCAATTCAATTTTGACTTTTTATTGGCCAATCATATTGCTCGATTTCGTCTATGTGTCAAAATTGAGCATTCCTATTGGTCCAATTGTTTTTCAACTAAGATTGTTTTGTTAAAAAAACTCCGAAGTGATGTAATTCTTTTATTATATAAAAGATTGTGCTAATATCTAAATTTAAATTTATAAGTTTCTCTCGCGTAAGGGTGGGCATTCCAACCGTTTGGACCGGACCGACCGACAAAACCGACCGAAAACCGGACCGACCGAAGGACCAACGGTCTGGTCTCGGTCTGGGATTTTTCATTAATTCGGTCTTCGGTCCGGTCCGGACCGACCGGAAAACCGAAAAAACTTGCCAAAATCTTGCCTAATTGGACCGGACCGACCGAAGAGCGACCGGACCGAACCGGACCGACCACATTCGGTCCGGTCTCGGTCTATGGTTTTTCCCTAACTCGGTCTTCGGTCCGGTCCGGTCGTGGCCGGTCCGGTCCGGTTTTTAGACCGTGATCACCCCTACTCTGACGTACAATTAAGTAAGGCATAATTAATGTTGATAGTTATTGATCATACGTAATATGTTTACAAAAATACACTAGCCGGAGCCGGAGAGGTAGAAGTGAGCAGTAGCATAATAGCTGTGAGCACTATCTGTTAGCAGTAGCATTTTTTTCTATTATTATATAAAAACATTAAGTAACGTAGCTGTAGATGTAATCATAATGTGTAAAACAATTCATAAAGGTTAAACGCTCTTAAATGCTACTTCATGAAACGTTGTAAAATGAGCATTTTGAAAAATAAATAAAACTACTTATTATTTGTCAAACGAGCATTAAAAATCACAACTCTCGATATTTACCGCTCTTAAATGCTTTGAAGCAACCACACCCGTGATATAAAATTATACTGTACGATCTTTTGTAGTTTAAAGATTTATACCTGTCCATAATAAAAGATAAGTTATTTCTCTTTCCATTTTTGGAAAGAGGGTAGCTGTTATTAATTGCATGAAAATGAATAAAGTAGGAAGAGTAATGAATAAATAGATAAAGGCGACGAGTGATAACATGCGCAGTTGGAAGGAAAATGCCAAGCCTACACACCTGATTTTTATCTTTAATCACCCATGCGGCAACGTGCAAATTTGTGTGTTGTGGTGCATGTTAGCAACAAGGTTAAAGGTGGAAAATGGAATATTGGTACTAATATGGTAGGACATGTTCTAGTTGGACAAGTATCATACTATTCTATGTGTTAGAAAGAATATATTATAAATTTGTTACACTGCATGACCCCAGTCGGCAAGTCCCATGACTCAACATAACACTACCATGTTAATTAAACTTGGTGCATGCATATCAACGATGGCAACAACGATACTCAATATAAACTCTCATATTTCCTTATTTCTTTTTACATGTTATCAGTTTCGGTCAAGACTCAAGACTATACGATAAAGTGAATATCGGATGTAGTTATGTGACGGCGATTTTAGTGTCATCAAACATTTTTATGTAAATAAAATTACTTGAGACCAAAGTAATTTTAAGTTAAGTTCTAATCTAAGTTAGAAGGTGTGGAGTGCACATTTGTATAAACTAATTAACTTGATTTCGGATACGATGAATGAAAAAGTTTGTCATAGAAAATTCACTAGGACGTTGCAACTATTCAATAGATGTGACTGTTGTAAATCATAACAGAAAAATTGTCGGCTATTAAGTGTTGCTTGAAATTCTTTTGAAGCTGGTTACTTTAAACAAATGACTAATGATTTGCACACTCCTCTATTTTATTTGCACACTTCATATTGTGCTATAAAGAATTATATATTTGCTATCCAGTTTGTACACTGAAGTGTGCAAATAAAAAAAAATTAATGTACCAATCAGTGACGGAGCTTGACCGTCTTGATTAGGGGGACCAAAATTTTTTGATACAAAAACATAACATTTTAACATTAAAGATTATCCTTATGGTATGCTTAGGTGGTGGTTTTGAATGAGTGAGGAAAGGTCTTTTTTCGGCTGATCATCTTATGTACTAGGAAGATAACAAATATAAGGAATGAAACATTCAAACTACTCAGTAATAAACTATCATAAATTCATAACTGATTACCTAGAGCTACCAAATTGATAACCATTTTCTTACATTTATAAAAACTTAATACACCCAAGTTATTATGAAATAAACTAACTTTTACTCGAAAAAAGAAATAAATACTAAGAGGAAGTCAAAACATAACATCTTATAAGTTCTTTTTGGTTTAAACATTGACTACCCACGTTTCGTTACCACAATTTTAGGAAACCATAGGACAAAAATACTGCTTAAATCTCAATATCCACGAAAATATGACCAGGGGGAGCACCCCTTCCTGCCCCTATTATCCTCCGTCAGTGGTGCCGATCAACACTGTAAACAAATAAGTGTGATCAATCATGAAAGGATGTGACTTTTCACAAAGTCACTTTTGCTTATGATATGTAAACATCATTTTAGTCTTTTATTTAAGATGAATAATCATAGCAACATAATATATTCTTCATGTTTTTGCTCTCATTTTTGTGCCTAGACTTTGAGTGTGTTCTTGTCTTATCACATATACGAATTTCGTGTAACCCAAGGCACCAAATATGGTCAAAATATTGTATTCGGAAAGTGGATTATCAACAAACGAATACAATATTAGTGCTAATCATGATTTGTGAATCTGTGAAAGTAACAATAGGATTTAAAATTTTGAGCAATCTTTAATTACAAGACCCTAATACCAACAGTTTGTTAAACTTATTTAGGAACAACCAATTCAAGGTGGCGGTTATAACACATCCGGTTATTTGGAATTATATTTATGTGTGAAATAGTTTTGATTACATTTATGTTAACGAGTTGTGTTTTTTACAGCTAAAAGAACGAACAAAATGTAAATCACTAAAGCCAATATGGTGGTCGTGTCACGTTTGGATGGTTTTGCTCATATGCAGTGTATGTTTTGCATGAAAAGAGTGGGCAAGTTCTACTTAAGCTTCACTTTTAGAAACTTTTATCCAATCAATCTCAATGCCAAGTTCTGAATTAAGTTATTTACTGTTATTCTTATGTTGGGAACTTCCATTCTAAAATTTGAGAACCATAATTGATTGATTGATTGGTGTCATGGGCTCCTGAAAATAGTCTTCAAAAGCAAAAATGGGCTACTAGTGTAAAACTAACTCTAAATGACCAACCAGCCCAACATAATATTAGTAGAAGATTTGAGGACATAGTTATTGCCTTATTGGGTGTGTTTGGTGTTGACCATTTAGAAGTATTTGGGAGGCATTTAGCGTTTAGCATTTGCAATAACAAGTTTGTTCGGTAACCAGCAGTTAAAACAAGCATTAACAAAAATCATGATTGATTTTATACGTTGGTAGTAATTTGAACGAAAGAAACACCTTATATGTTACATAGACGCATTTTTATGAAGAATGGACAAGAGGTCAGGTTCATTGACTTAAAAACCTTTATAGCAGCAGTCGTGATAATAGACATTAGAGCCTTTCCAGAATAGAAAGATGAATAAACATTAGAACTCTAGGTTGCAAATTAGCAGCATCGTTGGTTTTCTTAGGCACATATTATAGCCCACTGGGCCACCATAGTATATTTCCATAATCCAAAATGAAGATTGGAACCCGAGAACATACTAACTGCGACTTCATAAAGAATTCTGTTAGGACTTAAAACATCCCACGTCATTTTTCCAAATATCTTAGCCCTCATTAAATCGTTATTAAGCACTTTCAGTATAGGATATTGGATTAAAGTTGTAATCTCTATTAATAGCAGAAGGGTAGCCTCTCTAAACCAGTATAAGTAGGTTGCCTTATTGGCTACTTAAATATCTAGAGGGAACTCTTTAAAAATGGCTTATCAGTAACACACCCAGCCTCTTTACAAGAGGTGTATGGTTCAAACTTGGTTAGGTACACGTTTGAGGTGGTTAGGGAAATGGCCACAACCGGTAACGGGTACCTCGGGACGGACCCAGAATTTTTAAAAGGGTGTTGCACAACAATTTTTGTGAGGGTCTTACACAATTCTTCTTTTTATCATAAGTACTAAAATTTGTACCATTATGACGTAGAACGGAAGCGTGAACACAAACCCAAACAAGGGTTTAAACAAATCACAAAGGATTTAATGACTAAAAGTCTTGAAATTTATTGATAATGGAATGCCTAAAAACATACCCAAGCCCTATATTTATAGGAAAACCAAACTTGGGGAACAAGTTAACCAAATTATTCTAGAATAACTAAAATAAGGAAAACCAAACTTGGGGAACAAGTTAACCAAATTATTCTAGAATAACTAAAATAAGGAAAGTAAAAATAAAGTCATGATCATAAAAAAAATTGCAGTAACTTCAGTCTTCAAGCAAGGTTATTATTTGTTCTCTTACCACGCCCTAAGTTCTCCAAATATACTTCTGCTAACTCGTTAATCATGTCCTCATCACATTAAGACTTTAAGACTAAAGTTGCACCATAAGGAAAGAAAGTAGCGCAAATACATTATTTGGTGTTGCACGTACCAACAAGCGACCATTTTCAAAAAAAAATTACACTTCCTGACTGAAAAACGGGTGTTGCCCGTGCCCCACCCGGCTCCCATGTAGGTTCGTCCATGAGTCCTCACTTAGTTGCGCTTTGAGTCAAACTCGTTATCCCAAACAACCTGAATAAGGAAAATCCCATCCATGTTTTATCTTTTACCGATTGCTACTTGTAGTGAAAAGCAAAGATGTACGTAGCGGAAAAACATGATACCGAAATCGTGAATGTTATCCTTGGATTTGTGTCCTAAAAGAATGTACAATACAAGTTTAATAAATTTCTCTCAGATTGGGCGAAAGATACAAATGTCTTACGGAGTATTAGGTTTTACATGATTAAGCTAGGCTCTTTAAATATCACATCCTTTATACGAGTACTTGAATAGTTGAATAGTATTCTTTATTCAACTAGTCAAATGAAGGGTACAGGTTCAAACAAAAGAGTTAGGGTTGGTAGGGCATGTATATTGGGCTGTTAGGACACATAATTTATGGCATGGAGACAAATGGGGCCCAACCCAAAAAGTCCACTTAATTATTTCACGTGTGGTTCTGGCCCACATATGACGCTCCAACAATTACTACCTTACACGTGTGTACGAACTACAAAGTACCATACCTCCTTCTATCAACTTTCCAATGAAGATCTTATTATTCGCTTTAAATTTTAAATTTTAAAAAAGTATTATTATTATTATTATTATTATTATTATTATTATTATTATTATTATTATTATTATTATTATTATTATTATTATTATTATTATTATTAATAAATATTTAGAAAATGAGCAAAGTTGATGAATAAAAATACATCTAATGTTTATGTTAAAAAAATTATAGTTGTTATAATTTTAATGATTCATTTGACTTAAGTGTGGTTTCGGTTAAATTCAGTATATAAGAAATATTCGATTATATGTTACACCCAACCATTTTTATCATCAATATTTGTAGATTTGTATAACAAGACGAATAATATGTATGCTCCAAATAAAGTTACTGATGTTGTTCAACAAGTTCTTACCAAGAAGTTTAAGGTGATGAATAATGTGAAGGGTGAATTATTAGTTATTTAAAATAGTTTTAAGTTATCATTTTCAATTTCAGTATTGTTATTATAAGTTTTTGGATATATTTTTGAAATCATTCTTTGTGTTGAGTTATTGTATACAACATTTTCAATAAAGTTTTGATTATTTTACTTTAAATGCATAAACGTTACGTGAAACACATAACAACACCGCAACTACAATTATGTGATGTTATAAACTCCCGTCATTATGTGGGCACTCGTTAGTTAAATACAACACGTTGACACGGATAACCATGGCCGTGTTTGAGGGTGTGCAAGGTGAGTGACCGCTCAGGGCCCCAAAACTTTTAAGGGCCCAAATTTGTCTCGTTAATAATTATATGCATGTGTACACATATTTTTCACGAAGAAAAAAATATTTATATGAGAAAATATCTTAAATGAATAACATGTTAAAACGTTTAGATAACTAATTGCATTATATCTTATAAACGTTGACACTTTATATATAACATTCTTCATCAAAAGGCCTCATTATTTAATTTCGTCCAGGGCCCTCAGATTTTTTATAAATTTATGGGACGGCTTTGCGGATAACACAAGTAAATGGCCATAAATTCGAAGAACAATAAATCAATAATTTTTTGTTTAGTTCATGTAACCTTTTCCAAACCAAAAGAAAGAGTGTATAACTAGATTAATGGCTTGAAAAAAAAAAAAGCTACCATAACCTTTGAATAAAACATAATCTTACATTACAAACCATAATTTATAAAATCCGTGAAGGCTAAGACAATTGTGCCGCGCGCAAATAATATATTAGGTTGGATGTAATAAAGAAAACTTAAAAATCGCGTTCAATACCGTCACCTCAACATCACAGCAGTTTTCTCTTTCTACAATCACCTTCATCATCAACTTAGTGTAATAAAAGAACCAAATTCACGACCAAAATATATCCACTTAAACACAAATATACCTAACCAAATCACACACACACACAAAAACACACTACACGACTCGGTCTTGGCATCGACAGTGTCTTCATTTTTGATTGGTGGAAGACACGTGCTCAAGGCGAGTTGTAATAAGGCCGATAAGTCTTGGATGTTCCCAGATTTGGCCGTGGTACCCTTATTAGGCCCATTCCAAGGCTCAGAACTAGATCGATATTATTTACTAGTTTATGAAGAGTAAAGTGCAGTTGACACCTATAAGTTTTATAGGTGTCGTCATGTCAGTGTGTACCCTATAACATAAACATTCCCTAGCTATAATTGTTATAAGCGTCGTTTTTTTAACAATCACATTTCATTAGACAAAATACATAAAATAAAATACTCAACATTTCGCTAAAAATAAAAGTACAATACATAAATAAACTACATTTCCTCCTCATGTTGCCATTCTTGATATCATTGCCAAAAATGATCCACAAGATAATGTCAAAGGTCGTTATGCGCATCTTTGTCACGTAGTTCCTTTTTTATTTTTATTTATTTTTTATTTTTTTGTATGTCATATCTCTCGACCCATGTACATTGTATATTGGCTAAGGGACCAACATATATCTCGTTAAACTCACTTATTTATAACTTTTGATCTATTATTATCATGTTATGCAAAAACAATACATAATTCTAATTGTAAAATTCGGTCGGCGCCTAGGCGCAAAGAGGAGATTAATCGTCCGGATTTTGACTAATCAGCCTTATTAATTGGGTTTGTCAAAAACCGGATAAAAAAAAAAAAAAAAAAAAAAAAAAAAAAAAAAAAAAAAAAAGGTAAATCGACCAACTGGGTTAACGCGGGTCAACTTTTTTCAAAAAATTAAAAATGATGTTTCATTTCAATTTACCTCCTGTTTTTCATAAAATCAGTCGACAAAGTCATTCAAACACACCTCAAGCAGTGATTTAATATAAAATGTGAAGGTATACTCGTTTTTCTTATTTCAATTGAATGTTAATGACACTAATTGAATTCGGAAATTGATTTGTGAAAATTAACTGAACCAATTGAACTTTGAACCTTAATGTATTTTGAAGCATTTCGTTCATGTTGTATATATAATTTCAAAAACTTTTAATTTTATGTATAAAAAATTCAATCCAATTAATTCCCGCCTAACAGATTAATCGCTAGGCGGTACCCGTCCCACGGGCTACCGTCTAGCAATTTTTACAACCTTGGTATTTCGCTCACCTGGTAAGCACGTGCGGATTGTGCTATAATCCCCCAACGATCTCGAAGGACACCAAAATCTGGTTCCATGTATTCTCTTGCACTTTCTTAAACCATCTTAAAATTTAAATCAGCTTTGTTTCGTGTGATCGTATATTATTTAACAAAATAGCCCAAGTGAGATAAATACCCGTCGGCTAAGTAATATATTTTGGTGTATATTTTACTATTCACCGTAAATGGAACTTCTAGAGTGATATCGTAAACAAATTCGAATGGGTATTGAACATTTAGGTCGTTATTTGAACCTGCTATACCAAAAATACATGTCAAATCTACAAATCTTGTGATACAACTACTTCAAGCATTTTTGTCGGATATTTGTGATCCTCCTTCTTGAATTGCCCTTTGTAAGCATATGGACAATTCCTCCATTCTCAATGCATACAATCTATACTACCAAGCATATCCGAAAATGCATGATAATTTTCGTGTTTTTCATATATACTCAAAATATAATTGGGTGAGAGTTTTCTTAAATTCTCCTCCGAGTATATATCTCATATACATTTGGTAAAAGTGTCCAAACTATCACGACTACAATGTTCACCAATTTGTAAATATTCTTCAAAAGCATCATGTGTTGTCCTGTATGCTAAGTGGCGTATACCATACGTGCATTTCAGTATAGACTAATAATCATTCTCTTAGCAACATTTTACCGAGACCTAAAAAAAAGTGCTCGAGAATAAGTTCAACATTATAGTTAGTTATACCTTCAACTAAAAAATAGTTTTAAACTCATTCGAAAACGTCGCCTAAAATTCATTTCGAGAGGATTTTCGCCAAAAATAATCTTCCATTAAATGTCTTTCGGCGCCTTCATAGTCTCGTGGCACGGACGTCCGAGTGTTTGAACTAGTGGCTTCATCGTCAACAAACGCTAGATATGTTGATGATAATGATATAAACGCAATAATCTTTCAGCTCTATCATTGTTGGAATAACTCATGTTACAAGTGTGTCAAATGGGGAGAAAGTTTAGTGTTTGAGATTGTTTGTATAGTATTATATAAGAAAGTATATGAAATAGAGAGAAAATGGAGGGTTGCAGATTGTTTCTATTATAAAAGTGGCTATTTATTGGAATAAAGAAAATGGTTTATTTTTCAGTTGGTTTCTAGCCATTCCTTAACGTTCAAGTTGAAAAATAAAAAATAATAAAATACCAATAACAACCGTGAATAGATTATTTATGCCGACGTGCGTATCACGTGTGAGGTGGTGCATGTTGGCGGCACCATAAATACCCATTTTGCCGTTTGGCGTGCCAACGGTGCAGTACACCGTGCACTCTTGTAACAAAAAATGTAATAAATAGTGAGTGATTATTAGTTAGTGATAAAAATACATTTCAAAATGTAGAGTCATGCTATTAGTGAAAACAAAATTGATAGACAAGTACTGTAATTTTTAAAAGCTGGAAAACTATGAAAGAAATCTGATGCTATGCACATAAATACATGCCCACTATACAAACGCATGTCATGTTTTAACAATAAACATATACATCTAGACATAATCACATTCCCCATGCTATATATGTTTCTTCTTACAAAAAGAACTACTCAATTATCACAATTATCACTCATTTTGCTTTTTTCCTTTTGTCTATGCATACCTGTCATAATGAATAATGTAATGAAACAAAAACAACTGTTTAAGCTCTTTTGAAATTGTTAAAATCCGTACCTTTAGGTCACGAATAACTTGATAAACTTTTGTTTGTTGATAATAGATTTAGGTTCTATCACTATCAAACTTCAACTCGTAGTAAAAGGCCCATAAAGTTAAGATAGAAACAAAATGGGCCAGTGCTAGCGCATCTTCATTTGTCATCTTCTTTTAAGTCATATCCATAGACCCTAGTACTAATTTTTCAAATATTAGGATCTCTATGTTTGACAAAATGTAATGTTAGGGAATTTTTTAAAAGATTCCAACTTAAACTTCGTTTTTGTAATGTCGAAAAAAATAATAATAATAAAAATAAAAATAGAAAGAGAGCTTTTGGTTTTGAATTTGTTGTCACTAAGACACACTAGGTATTCTTATCGTAGAACCGTAATGTCTTAGCTAGTTTAGTTGTTGTTTCAGAAATGACGCTAACATATTAGATCAGTAGTAATTGGGACAATGGGACCTTATGATCCTGTCATTTCAGTGTCACTTCAGTTTCTTTCTCTAAATGACGCTAACATATTAGCTTATTTTATCAACCACCCTTAAGGTTAAAATACAAGCCATTTAAGCTAGTCATAACATGTTAAACGTATTTGAGGCAAAAGTTATGCGCATGCATACTATTCAAACATCATTCGCATACTCTCTTAGAAGCCGGGTGTGGCACAAGTTATACCTGATTTTAGATCCATCACTGGTCTCATGATTATATAATTATCAAAACTCAAAATCTGAAACACTCATCATAACCAAAACATGATCAACATCGAAAGCAGGATTTCACTCAAAATTACATTTGATATGAGGAAATAACAGGTCATGACAACAAAATGAACACGTCTAAAAAACTACATCCACATAAATTCGAGTTTCCAACGAAGCCAGTCATGTACCGCGTCACACACAATCCCACCCCGGGCCCACCAATCAGTAATCCACACATGATCACTGTACACCACCCGACACACACCTGGTCCCGCGTCACATGCAATTATTTCCCCAAATGATCCAACGGTTGAGATAAAAGGTAGTGTCAACCATGAAGATGAATGTGAGCCGTTGATTAAAAAGATGGTTGGGTATATGTCCCCTGTGAAATTAAAGGTGACGTTAACTTGCCACTCGTGTGACCAACATTTATAGCTGTGAGTTTTGACAATGTGTTCCCTTTTGTTAGAGCTAATTATATTCACGCGCTTTTAAGTCAAATGGTGTGTCCTTTGACTTTTTTTGTCAATGTTTCTGTGTAAATATCTAGAGAAATTTTTTACCCTTTTTTTTTTCCTTCAAAAATCTTAGTTGAAATTATTTAGAGCCCGCTTGGTTCAAAGTGGGAAAAGATAAAAGGAAAATGAATACAAAAGAATAAGTGAGGTGGGTAATTAATCCCTTACCCTCCAATTTACTCTATAATGGTTGATTACCCACTACGGGGTAATCAATCTCTTTGCACCCTCTTTACCAACAACAAAACAATGAGTGATGTGAGCCCTTTGGAATATCTTACCCATTCTCCACCCCCTTAACCCCCTCACAAAGCACCCCCTAAATTTAGCATAGAGCAAGATTATTATTAAAACTAAATAAAACCCTAATTAATTGTCAAAACTTAACACCATTTTTTGTTTTTGTTTTTTTTTTTTTTGTAGATATAACATGGTATTTGTACCTTTCACGTGAATTGACAACCACAGAAAGTGTGTCACATTCGGTGCTGGATTGCTATCAAACGAAACAACAAAGTCATACATCTGGTTGCTGCGATGTTTCTTAAAGGCCTTTTCAAAGCAACCAAGATTGGTAGTGACTGATCAAGATCCTGCTATGAGAAAAGCCATTGCTGCTGTGTTTAATGAATCAAAACATAGGCTTTGTATGTGGCACATTACAAACAAGCTTCCTTTAAAGGTAAGAAACGCNAATTTAGCATAGAGCAAGATTATTATTAAAACTAAATAAAACCCTAATTAATTGTCAAAACTTAACACCATTTTTTGTTTTTGTTTTTTTTTTTTTCAGAAATCGAAGCAGTATTAATTACATTTTTTATTAAAAATATGTGCTTTTTTTCAATTAAAAAAAATTAAAGATGGAGGAAGTAACACTGTGTTCTTGAGCCTTTTCATTAGAGAGGAGGAAATGAATGACTAGATATTAATTCATGTTCTCAAAATTTTTTTAAAAAGAGGAAAATAAATGATAAGCTATGATAAGTATCAAAACTTACTGGGGAAATCATGCCTACTTTCCTTTGTTAAAAAAGGAGGGGATAGGGAGTGAAACAGAAAGAACATGTATCTGCAGGTGCTTAATTGTAAATATTTTTAATTTTTTGCAAAATTGTAAAGTAGTCATGATTTCCTCATACATATTACAAACTTGTAAAGTGGGCTGATTTGAAATAATTACAAATAGTCTAATATATAATAATTAATGTGTTCTTTGTAACATATAAAGACTACACAAATTAAGAGCATAAGGGCGCGTTTGGTTCGGGGATATTGGGGGCATTTGCATTTTAATTGCCCCCAAATATCGTGTTTGGTTGATAATTTGGAGGAATTTACAATTCTACGAATTGCCAAAATGGAGAGAATTAGAATGCCTTAAAAAAGTGAGGAATTTTAATTTACTTTACATTTTTTTTAATAAATTTTTTTTCTTATTGTTTTTTATAAACTTTTAAATAGAATATTTATGAAAAAAAATTTTATAAACGTTTTTTATAAATTTTTTATAAACTTTTTTATAATTTTTTTAAACCTTTTTTATAAACTTTTTTTTTATAAATTTTAACTTTTTTTTATAAATTTTTTATAAACTTTTTTATAATTTTTTATAAACTTTTTTTATAAATTTTTTGTTAACTTTTTTTATAAACTTTATATATATATATATATATATATATATATATATATATATATATATATATATATATATATATATATATATATATATATATATATATATATATATATATATATATATATATATATATATATATATATATATATATATATATATATAAATTTTTTGTCAACTTTAATTATAAATTTTTATAAAATTTTTTTAAAATTTTTTTATAAAATTTTTTGTTAAATTTTTTAAAAACTTTTTTTATAAATTTTTTATATATTATTTATAAACTTTTTTTATAGATTTTTTATTAACTTTTTTTTATAAATTTTTTATAAATTTTTTTTATAAATTTTTTATAAACTTTTAAATAGAATATTTANTATATATATATATATATATATATATATATATATATATATATATATATATATATATATATATATATATATATATATATATATATATATATATAAATTTTTTGTCAACTTTAATTATAAATTTTTATAAAATTTTTTTAAAATTTTTTTATAAAATTTTTTGTTAAATTTTTTAAAAACTTTTTTTATAAATTTTTTATATATTATTTATAAACTTTTTTTATAGATTTTTTATTAACTTTTTTTTATAAATTTTTTATAAATTTTTTTTATAAATTTTTTATAAACTTTTAAATAGAATATTTATGAAATTTATATTAAAAAAATTAAAAAAATATATTTATAAATTTTGTCAACCAAACATGACAAGATATTTTAAATTCCGGAATTTTAAATTCACATAATTCTGGAATTTCAAATTCTTCAACCAAACGCCCCCTAAAGGTGAATTTATGAGATTTTTTCCTTCCATTTGAAAACACAAAATATATATTATTATTATTTTTTATTTTTATTCTTTTTTATAATCTAAACAACATAATTTTGTATGTCAATCTTTTTGAAATTCTATCATTTCTTTCCTCGTTTTATTATACTAGACGAGTACCCGTGTATAGCAACGAGATTTTATAGCGGCAGATAGTTGTAGTGATAAAAAAAGGTCTATATGTTTTAAACGAAAAATAATAAAAGTTTGAGGATTTGATGATTAAATATAATGTTTTGAAACCCAATTCGATCCATAAAAAATCTATTTTCAAACTTTAGCTCAGCTCTTTCGTGTTTTATAACTCATTTCAAAAGACTATAATATTTTCAATTTTACAAATGGAACACATCCAAATTTTAAGTAAAAAAGTGCACAAATAGATGTTCCATAAATTAATTTGAAAGTCAATTAATACTTTTCAAATGCCACAAGCTTTAAAGTGTATTCATTTTTCATGTTCGACCAAATTAAGTTTTTTCATTTTTCAAAGTTGATCATTTTTTAATTATAGATAGTATAGATTAGAAAAGTATGCGTGAATAAAGACGAGATTTTATAACTGCACATAATTATAGTTGCGATATTATAGTTAAGTGTTTTATGTAATGACTAAGCATACTATGTAAAATAACGACATCCCAGTTCAAATTAAACAAATTGGGATTGAAATGAGGATTGAGAATGAGATTGAAATTTTGATGGATCTGAAAAATAAATAATATAAACAAATTAGTGAGCGATTGGTAAACTAAAATACGCAATAAACAAAATGCTACAATCTTAGATTTACACATCTTGGTTAATATATTGTTCAAAATGTTATCAACATTCGCTGAAACATTCATCTTCTACTACAATGTTTTTTTATTTTGTTTTGTAAATAGTGGATGATTGAAATTCAAATTTAAAAATCAAAGTCATTTTTTTAACCATTGTATGATTATTGAATGATTAATTGAGAAATTCAAATTTAAAAATCAAAGTCATTTTTTTTAATAATTTTGTGTGTGTTACTTTATTTCTTATGAGTTTCGAGCAAAGTATTCTCCTGAAGTTTCATTAATTGTGGATCCACTGATCCAGGCGAGCTGTAGAGTGCATTTTTTAATAATGGTAACTGCAACCTTGGATTCATGTAGGAATGTTTGCGAGAATTTTTTGTACTCTTTGTGTTTAGCTATTGGAGTCTTAAGCTATCAAGGCCAACACTTGATACTATTAGTAGATGATAGATACTCTATAGTAAGGGTGTTAATCAGGTTGGTCGGATTCATATCAATTTAGCTTAAGTTGGTTCAAATTCGGGTTAAAACTAAAGAAAACATAATTGAATCCGACCTTACTAAACTCTCGGGCCAGTCGGGTTCGAGTCTATTCTAGTTCGGATCAACCCAAACAAGAGTAAAATTACTAAAAGAATTGCAATGTTCAATGAGTTTACATATATAACTCAAAAAAGGTTAAANAAATTAATCGAGTTGACCTGAATTAGCCAAACATTTTCAACCCAATACACGTTTTCTTGAGTTGTCAGGTTGCTATGGAGATATGGAGACAAATTGGTCAGTGGTGGGATTTGGACATTCCACATTTGTCGTCGATGAAGGACTTACTTGGTTGGGTGGATAATCTCAAGATTTCGAAAATTCAAAGGATGGGATTGTACAACGTTGTGATCATTGCGGCTTGGAGTATTTGGAGGTTCCGAAATGAAACGGTTTTTGGCGTCAACAAAGAAGGCTTTGATCTTCGATTTCATCGTATCTCAAGCTTTCTTTTGGATGACCAACAGGATTAAAAAGTTGAGATGTAATTGGATATGTTTCTTACAAAGCCCTATGTTGGCGTTAAACTCTTTGTAATTTTTGTGATGTGGCTCCAGCTCCTTGTTAGAGCTTGGTTTTAAAAGTTGTTCGAAAAAAAATTTTTTGCTCCAGATCAGGTTCGCGTGGTTTTTGACACCACTACTCCGTAGTGTCAAAAGTAGTTTAATCACATGACAAATTTTAAAGGATCTTTGCGAGTCAAAAATGTACTCGTAACTTTTTTAGATTTAAGGGACACATCTTAAAGTAATTAGAAATGTGTTTTGTCTTTACTCTTTACAGTAGTCCAACATCAGTAAAGGAGTGTGCATTACAATTTGGAAATATCAACCTTGTTTCCATATTTTTACGAACCGTTTTATTGAATTTAAAGTAATTTGTGGACTTTATAGATCGAGATTCCTTGTTTTATTCTACTTAAAACTAGTTTTATTTAAAATAAGTATATTTAAAACTAGTTTATCTTTACTACTTATAAAACAAATTTACTTTAAAAATTTAATTTTTCTAAAAAGTGAGTAAAGTTGATTTCTCAAAATACTTTTTAATTGAAAATGATAACAACATCCATTATAAATTAATAGTTTAAATACTGTTTAATCCTTAAATTTTTATCATTTTTCGTTTATAACGCGCGCGCGCGCACGCGCGCGCACACACACACACACACACACACACACACACACACACACACACACACACACACACACACACATATATATATATATATATATATATATATATATATATATATATATATATATATATATATATATATATATATATATATATATTTCTCGCAATAACTACAAATTAAACTCGTAAGTGTTGCATCAAGAGTCACATCAAAACACAAGTTCACAAGTATAATTATTTGTGAATTGTCGCTTTGCGCGAGTATTCGTCTAGTTCTACTTATAACAAATTTTATTCTTCTTTTACTAGTTTTAACACGAGTCTAATTAAACAAACATTTNATAGGATTTATGAAACCCTAACTTCCAAGCTATCAATTCACGAGGACCCAAAATAAGCATTATGTCCAAACATGAGATTGATGTCATATGGGATGAAACCACCAACCCATAAACAACAACAGCAGTAGCAGCGCAATAAATCCAATATGGGTTGAAAAATAATGTAGTAATATCACCCTAACTTGCCATGCGATCAACATACCCATTCAAAACCACTATGGAATGATCCAACACCAACAGCATATAGAACATCAAAACACAAGTTCACAAGTATAATTATTTGTGAATTGTCGCTTTGCGCGAGTATTCGTCTAGTTCTACTTATAACAAATTTTATTCTTCTTTTACTAGTTTTAACACGAGTCTAATTAAACAAACATTTATATATTTTTATTTAAAATATTTATGGATAATTTATAATGATCATCTTCATCAATAATTACTTTTATTCAACATGTTGATCTGTTTTTATCTATAATTTTTCAAGGATTTGTATTAGTTTAACTGACACTGTGTTGAGGTTAATTTTGTTATTTAAATTTGATTATTGATCATGTTGTAGACATTACACATGTTTAGTAACACGTAATGACATTTGATGAACTTAAAGACAAAATTTAAACAAGTGCTTTTCCGGATATTCTTATTTAAACTTTAAAAAAGAATTACATGCATCAGTTTTATGTGTAAATATATTGTATTTATTTTCATATCACGCTAACTCATGGTTTCGTTTGGATATTTTATATTCTCGTTAATAATAATATTAGCGGCATTTAATATTAACAGTTAAAAATCGTGTAAGCACATATTAAACTAGTTAAGAAGAATAACATGAGTTTTGTTATTGAACACAAATAGTAAAACAAATCTTTTCGGATATATTTATTAAACTCATAAACAATAATAACATGAGTAGTTAATATATTTACAATCTCGTTTGTCCATTCACATATCACAATAACTCGTTCTTTTATTTCAATATTTATAATCACGTGAACATATATTAATTTAATCTACAATGATAATATTTAATTATTTATATAAAACAACAACATATAACATATATGTTATTTTTTTAAGCACAAAAATAAAGTTTAAGGGTATAAAGGTTTGAGTATGTCTATTAAATTTATAAAGCTATTAATTTTTTTTGAAAACTAATAAGTTAGTTTAAATATATATAGCTTTTTAAAATTTTAACAACTAAAGTTTTATTAATTAATCTCTTTTATTAATGTTTTTGTTTACACAAATTTGACAATTTAATTTTTATGTTTTTCCCTCATAAAATTTATCAAATTTTGACCATCTTTTTAATTTTGATTTCATATTAAAATCAAGCTTTCTCAGACTAATGCTAATGGTGACCCACATTTTCACAAAAGCAACCCCGTCACATCAGCGCCGATTCAGCTTTCTCTTTCCACAACTCCACCCCAAACCACAATTAGCTAGTGGTGGTCACAAAAGTGACCCGAACCACAATAGGCAAAAATGCCTCCAACATCCAAAAAGTAAATTACAAACGTTTAAAAAATGGTGTGATATGTTGCAATTGTTGTGGTCGGCCAAGCAACCACAAGTTTGAAAAGTTTGCCAAGCGACGCGTCTCATTTACCTTGGCTAGGGGGAGAACGCGTTGCATTTTTGTGGTTGTGGTTGCCAAAAGACGCCCATTAGCATCGGTCTCATTAATTCAATTAAAAACTATTCAAATTTAGTACTTTTTATTGTCTTTATTATATAAGTGATACTTGGACTTATCGTCTTATCCCTTCTAGTCAGTGCCGACGTCGCATATAAGTCTTAAATAGAAGGTGATTGTGCAATGTCGGGATAAACGACACAAATAATAAATAAAATGCATGCATGATGCATCTCATCTTTTATATAATAAAAGAATTACATCATTTCGGAGTTTTTTTGACAGAACAATCTTATGAGAAAAAAAATTGGACCAATAGAAGAGCTTTATTTTGTCAAGTAGGAGAAATCGAGCAATATGATTGGCCAATAAAAAGTCAAAATTGAATTGATTTTGGTCAAACTTTAATAAATTTGGTGGAGAATTTGATTGAGGAAAAAAATACATAAAAATATAGGTGTCTAATTTATTAAAATAAAAACTTAGAAAAAGAGGAAGTAATTAATAAAACTTTAGTGGTTGAATTTTAAATAATTATATGGAGTTAAGTGTAAAATTATAAGTCTACATATTTTTTTAAAAACTTTAGATAATAAACAAATAACCCCTTACACTTTATACCCCTTACACTTTATAATATGAACTTTGTTTACAATTACATGAGTATTAATATTGGTTTGAGACTTCCATCCATTAAACTTACAAAATTTTATAAACGTACGAATTAGTTTAAATATACGTTAAATACTTTTAAAATAAATATTAGTTTTAAACTTTCAGCTATTAAAATATCTTTTTAATATGTACGTTAAATATAAGTAAGAACTCATGTTATCTTATTAAAAGTTTAATTTATACGTACACGGGTTTGAATATTAAATACAGTTAAATTATTATTAACGGTAATAGAAATATCAAATGGTAAGTACGAGTTACAGTGATATGAAAATAAATATACGCGATTGTACTTATACGACTCCTGTAATTATTATTTAAAGTTTATATATGGATATCCGGGAAAACATTTTTAAAAAACTTTACGGAGTATATTTTAACTTCATCAATGCTCATTATGTGCTACTAAACTCGCACATTTTGTACAACATGATATCAATAGTTAAAGTTAAACAACAACTAAAATAAGTTAAATCTTTCATCCAATAAAATTTTTACAAAATATTAATTGATATTAATACATAATGAAAAACTCATGCATACTTATTAGTTGTACTTATATCACAATTTTCACAGTTAAATTCTTATATGTCCATATAGTAAACAAAAATTTTAAAATAAATTTGATTTATGTGTAAACTCATGTGATCAAAGAACCTTTGACCCAATAACATTATGAGGAGACACGCTCAAAAATACAATACAAGGTCGATGCCACGATTATATTTATAATTTCTGCTAACTATTTTTCTTACTTTCGCACATGTTGATGCTCTAACTTTTTAAAATATACATAAAATTATCTGTTTTTAAACGATAATACTATATGATTAAATTTTTCTGGAAAAACCCCGTGCGTGCACGGGTATTATAACTAGTTCGTAGAGAAAAATAAACATGTAATCACCACTTACATAATATTGTTCACCTTTATCTTATTGTATTCGATCGCTAATCTGCTAAATTCAAGAATGATAACCCAATATACTATATGTCTATAACGTTTAAAGATGATGATTTTTGGTTTACATAAGCAATATATATACGATTCATGGTTGTTACATGTAATGAACTCTTACTATGGATTATTAGATGGTTTTTGAATCTAGCTAGTTCTAATAAATTTGAAGTTCCAAAAATGAGAATATAGGTAGTTTACTTTCTCATTTAAAATTTGAAACTGTTTAAGAATCTAAACGTATCGTAGTTACCAAACGATGACATCACATTTCGATGATTTACTTAGAAGAGACAATCTTAAAATCGCATATTATCCTTTGTGTATTAAATGTCTGGATTGTTAGACAAGTTGGTGGGTGGTTGACAACAACTTTACAGATCAAGAGAGTAAATGCAAAGTTTGTCCATCAAACTTGCTGTATTCGCTAAGTTTGTTCAATATGATGTGTCGACACATCAACATGACATAGTTAGTACTAATGTACTATGTTCTTCTATACATGTCTGTCAAGTTAAGATTGAATCCTAACTTTTTTGTTTAGTTGATTGTAACTAGTTAGTAATTATGGCCCGACAATTACAAAATGATCGTGGTTCATTAGTTTAAAGTATCTAAATTTACAAAATGTAGTACGTGTGGTGTTTTTGTTACTTCTATTTTTGTTCTTTTGGGTATAATAATGGTGTTTCAGTGATGTGCAGTTAGCAAGAGTTAACTTATGGCAGTAATGCAGTCATTTTTATCAAGCAACCTCCTTTAACTTATTAGCTATACAAATAGGGAGTAGGGGTAATGTGTCTTCATCTAAACATGCATAATCGATTTACAAAACTTAAGCATCTAGACTCAAGTTTTTAATGCCACATTGTACCAACTAGCTTCTAGGTTTATGTTCTTGACAATGTTTGAGGATGGTTTTCTAAAGTTAATCATAGGAAAACATTTATCTAGCTTCTATTCAAACAATTTGAACATTTGTAAAATGCAACCAATCTGTATTACGCTTGACACTAAGAGTGCACGGTGCAACCTGTTTTTCGTCCGCCGTCCAAAAAAAATGCACCATGACGCCGCTGTTCTGCACCGGCAACGGCACCATTCGTTCCCCAGCCAGCCTACTAACGAGTCGTAGTTCTTATTTTTTATTTTATTTTCATTTTTCAAAATCCGAACGTTGGCCAACGTATGTAAACAGCTAAAAAAATTACTTAACATTTTTCATACATTCAACCCATATCACAATGTAAATACACTTTCACATACACTTCCATTTTATCTTCCAAAAATGTCACAACAAAACAACAGTGATTGCTACTTAACATTATATTTCCTCCGTCTTGTTTATCCACTAATTCTAGTTCCTCGTCACCCGCTACACCATCATCCGCCCGTTCTTTTTCTTCTCAACACCCGCAAAACTCGATGCCATATTTTCCACAACCCTATTTCGCAACCACAAATGAACCAAGATCAATATAACCAAATGGCTTTACTACAACTTCAACAACAACAATACTTCAACCAAATAAATCTCGGTAATTCTTTACAACCAACATAAATGATGCCAACACAAGCTTTACACGACTCACCACCAAACTCACCAATACACTTACCATCACAAGCTTCACAAATCCAGTCTTCTCCCAACAGAAAAAAAAATAAATAAAAAAAAATAAAAAAACTGAGACCAAAGTAAACCGACATCGTACATACCCGTTGGACACAAGCGGATGACAAACTTTTGGCTGAAACTTAAATACAAATATTCGAAGACCCAAGACTTGGGCATTGACCGAAATTCAAAATCGTTTTGGGCAAAAGTTACAAATGAATACAACTGCAATACAACCCACGAACGTAACAAGGATTTGATCACGGCAAAGTGGACAACATTGACACGGGATTGCAACAAGTTTGTCGGGATTGTGACGAATATGAACGGATGAGTGGTGAAAACGATTCGACGTAGCTAGCTTGTTGTTATAAAATATTTAGAGAAATGTGGGGTTTGCGTTTGTCCACTATGAAGCATGGGAGGTCTTGAAAGATCACCACAAATGGCGTGGTGCCAAAGTTGTTCAACTCGGAAAACGCGTTCGTACGGCCGATGACGTTGAAGAACCGAACGAGTTATTTCGAGATGAAACAATATCACGTTCTCTCGGTAAGTCAATGCCTTCCAAGAGTCAAAAATCGGACTCTACGCGTTCGACAAGATTTTTGTCTAGCAGAGAAGCTTTCAAGAAAATGGTCCAATAAGAGTTGCGACAAGAACGTGCTAAAAAAACTTTATTTTATCGAAACTCAAAAGAAATTCAAGGAATTAAATTTTGTTAATTTAGCACCGAGGGGATGAGCCCGGAAGATTCGACCGACATCTAATAAATCAAAGACAACATCCGAGCAAGCATTTTGACTCAAATTAGTATTTGTTGTAACGTAGTTTTTATTATTTGTCGTATTGTAGTTTTTAATATTTGTCGTATTGTAATGTAATTTTTAATATTTGTTGTATTGTATCGTATTTTTAATATTTGTCGTATCGTACTTTTTAGTTATTATGTATTTTCAGTTTGTATCGTTTTTAATATATCGTAGTTGAATTTTCGTTTAAAATATGTTTGTATAAAATAAAATGAAAACAAATGTTTGAACCGTGTTATCTGTTTTTTGTTTGGGAAGGTGTTTTAACTATTGGTGTGTTATTGAGTGTGTGATTAGGTGACGCTGATATGACAGACTAATAAGTGTTATTCGTCCTTTCTAAGAGCATCCACAATGAAGGAGTTTTTAAATAGTAATATACTGTAACATGTCAAATAATTAACTTATAAAACTTTTGATACTATAAACCGGTTAGAAATTCTTTGTTAAGTTTGTCTTAATAATATCATTATTTTTTTAAACATTTATTGTTGTTGATAGTTCTAACTTCTAAGGCATCTTTAGCACTTTCTTAATTTTATATTAACATCTCTATACATTATTATGCCTTTTCTATTTTGTTTTTTAAAATTAATATAATTAAAATTTAATTTCTAGATTTAAACTGTGATTATTATCTTGGATACACAAACTACCGGAGTATTAAAAGATTATATTTGTTTTAAAAAAAAAAAAAAAAACTATTTTAAATGTAAGTTTTGTTTTGTTGACAAAACTTAATATACATTTTTTTTTGAAAAAATGAATATAGCTTATAAAAATAATTTTTAGTTTTTAGAACACCTTTTTGCTTCATTTACATTTTCATCCTCCACTTTTACTAAACATACTTTTGTCTCTTAATGTTTTGTATATAAAGCAAGGTTTTAAAGATCGAGATACTCGGAATCATTTTCGTCTTTACAAAATCGATATCGTAAGATCGAATCAGGATCTTAAGATCTTAATATAATGTCATTTTCTTAATATTTTTTAATATTATACAAATCTACAAATTAGTATATTTCATAAAACAAAATTATAGGAATGTTTTATGAAAATGTTGTCTTAAGTTATGATTATGAAATGTTTAAGAAGATTAATATATTGTTTTTTAAAGTTTATAAAACATAATTCATAACTTTGTAGCTTTTAGTTTGTTGTTCGAGAAAAGTAAGATTAGATCTAATTTGATCTTAAGATCATATGATTAAGATCAAAGTCATATAAGATCTTAAACTAAAACTCTATGTAGCATCAAAATCGTTTTTGATGTGCAATATTGTAAAATCGTAAAATCATACATACGATTTATGTTTAAAAAAAAATACATACTCCCTCCGTCCCAAAATAAGTGTCCAGTTTGACTTTTCAGAGTCAAACTGGTTCAACTTTGACCGTATCTATTTTTGGGGGTGTTACATAATATTTAATGTAAAATATATGAATAGATTGGGTTTTAAGTGTACTTTTCATTGATATAAATTTTCATCAAGTATTATATACCATAAAAGAAATATTTAAGGTCCAAGTTGAACCAGTTTGACTCTGAAAAGTCAAACTGGACAATTATTTTGGGACGGAGGGAGTAGGATTTTAACGCTATGAGGTTCATACAAAGAAGCGCGTGTACGAACAATGCGAGTGGGCTCAACGAAACCTCTTATGAAGTTCATGCACAAGATAAACAACCAACCTAAACCTTTCAGCAACAACCTTATATATACAACACATATCTCTCATTCCCATAAGCTACCCACAAACCATTTTCTCTCAAACCTTAAACCACCGGAGATATCAAATCAACATATATTTCAAGAAGCAATCATCTAAGAAGTAACAACAACCTTCAAATATGGATCTTAACTACAAAGCAACCGAGCTAAGGTTAGCCTTGCCAGGAACCACTGATGACATGCCAACGACATCTTCTCCCATCAAAAGTAACAAAAGAAGTTCACCAGAGATGGGTCTAAATGATAATGACGAATCAAGATCCGTAGCAAAGTAAGTTACATTTATTTGATGTATATATTTGTTTTCAAAACATCGATAACCATTTGTATGTAAACACTTACATGTTCAAGCAATGATAAGATGGTAAAATTATTTTTTCACCAACTTAATTACCTTTTTACTATATAACTGTAATAATCAGGTCCTTTTGAAACTATGTGTACATTTATTTCGGGACAGGGTCTAAGAATATAAGCTGAATTTTGGTACAGTTAGTTTTCATTTAATGGTAACAACTAAAATAAGAAGTATATTGAGGAAAGTGAAGCATGCATGTAACATTCTGGTGTAATTAGTTTTATACGAGTACTTCTTGACATATATACCCTCACGCATAAACTCATGTAAACTTGCTAAATAAATTTCAGGACACAAGTAGTGGGGTGGCCACCAGTGAGATCATACCGAAAAAACGTATTACAAGGGAAGAAAATCGAGCCCGAAACAAGTTCCGGGATGTACGTAAAAGTGAGCATGGATGGAGCTCCATACTTGAGAAAAGTTGACCTAAAAATGTACAAAAGCTACGAGGAGTTGATGAAGGGTTTGGAAAAGATGTTTTCATGCATTATAGTGTTGTATAATGAGAAAGAAGGATACAATGGATCAAAACATGCAGCAACTTATGAAGATAAAGATGGAGATTGGATGCTTGTTGGAGATGTGCCATGGGATATGTTTGTTACTTCATGTAAAAGGCTTAGAATAATGAAAGGAAGTGAAGCTAGAGGGTTGAATTTGTAGTTTATTTTTGTGTTAATTAAAGTTAATGTATTCAAGTTAAGTGTAAAAAGAGTTAAGAGAATCTGTCACATTGTTGAAATTTATTGGTTTTGGTTCGAGATTTCAGTTATTGGTACGTCGAATGGACTACCGAGAAGGGCGCAGAATATATGCTCAAAAAGACTAGGACCAAAATTTCATCAATAATCGATCATATGAAAATTTCTAGTTATTAAGTACGGTATTTTTCTAAGAAAATGTAGGGAAATAGAGAGAGAGAGGAATGTTTTCTTGAAATAATATTGAAATATGTATATAGATCATGTCATGTTTTTGTATTTCTCATGTTTCATTTTGGTTGTTGCTTTAATGAAATACATGTCATATTGCATGATTTTGATGTTAAATTTTATGGGTGCAATTGTTTGTTAAACATCAAAGACCACTTACAGAGTAATTTTTTCTTCTTTTAAGGTAGAAACATAGTTAAGCATATGTAATTTTTTTTTTCTTTTCTTCTTTTAATATCAGAGGTAATTGGGGAATTACCTAAAAGGCAAAAAGCATTCGTCATTGTAATACTTGGGCGCCGTTTTATTTCAACCTAATTGTCTTAATTGATAAAAGAAAATTAACATATTACTGAATTTTCCTAGACAAAAATGATAGATGGGCCTAATAAATAGGCCTAACCGTGGACCTACCGCATTAATAACTTGTACATTTAGGCCTAACCGTGGACCTACCGCATTAATAACTTGTACATTTATCAAATGTACAAGTTATTAATGCGATAGGTCCACGGTTAGGCCTATTTATTAGGTCCATGTATCACATCTCTTTTCTAGATGCATGACTTAAAACAAAAAGTCGGTATGTGATGCTTTTCCGATTAAGTTACTAATATTATAAGTATATTGTTTAGACACTTTATCCACAAACAAATTTATATATCTACGCAATCATCGTATCTAAACAAAACTTAATTAGAAATGGAAATAAAAAGCCCTTCAGAAGCTTAACTTTTGTTTTTCTTGGCAATTGCAATAGCTCAACTCAATCGCTGTATGCTACATAAAGTCAAGATATAGTTCATTGTTCTATATAAACCCATTATATGCAAATCCATGAATCAGAATGTGGCGAAAATAGCTGTAACGACAAGCAATATCTGTTTGTGTTAATAAAGCATTTCGTAGCATAGATGTAGGACTATAATTACTACGTGAAAACATTAGTTGCTAGTAAATGCTACTAAAAGTAGCATTTTGATTTGAAGCGTTTAAAAGAAAAATAGTAATGTTAGTTGCTTGTTGCCAATCAAGCATATGTGTATAATGCGATAAACGATAGTTGCGAGTTACTTCAAAACGCTCTTAAACGCTCACTGTCGAACATACCCGTTCGTACTTGTTAAAGGTCGTATATTTAAATTCCATAACCCCATAAATCATTTGATTCTAGTCTCTCATCATTCGATTCTCCTCTCTTTGGCCTTTAGCTTCTAACACTTCAAGAAAATGATATTGTAAAAAGATATGCACATATTCCATACTGATTTGATTCAACTTTGCAAGTGATCATACTGATTTGATTCAACTTTGCAAGTGACGGTTCTATCGAATATTTATTTGATGAATAACTTACACAAGTGTCAACTTTCAACCACATAACATTAGATTTATCAGTCGCTCTAGTCGGCACCATTTAAATTTTTAGCAAGTGTTTCAACTCTACCATATATTCAACGATGGGCATGTTCATATATATATATATATATATATATATATATATATATATATATATATATATATATATATATATATATATATATATATATATATATATATATATATATATATATTCATATACTAAAATGAATACTAATTCGTCACTAAATTCATATAATTGAAGTTGCCTTTATAGAATAAAAGCCATCAACAGCCTGAATATACAAAGTCCACTTGAGTTTCTTTTTCGTTTTCTAATATATAAAGTTAATAACAGAGGAAGACACGAAAATAATGATTAATGATTGTGTCTAATTGATTTCTTGTTATAGAAGTATAGAACCCAAACATTGACCTAATTAAATGATTGCTATAGTTGCAGTTTAAAAAAACTCAAACAACCAAAATGAAATATTCCAATTAAAAGTTGATAAAGAAATCCTTACTTCTTACATTTAAAAAATAAATCTCACCTTTAATATGTTTTATACCNGTTCATATACTAAAATGAATACTAATTCGTCACTAAATTCATATAATTGAAGTTGCCTTTATAGAATAAAAGCCATCAACAGCCTGAATATACAAAGTCCACTTGAGTTTCTTTTTCGTTTTCTAATATATAAAGTTAATAACAGAGGAAGACACGAAAATAATGATTAATGATTGTGTCTAATTGATTTCTTGTTATAGAAGTATAGAACCCAAACATTGACCTAATTAAATGATTGCTATAGTTGCAGTTTAAAAAAACTCAAACAACCAAAATGAAATATTCCAATTAAAAGTTGATAAAGAAATCCTTACTTCTTACATTTAAAAAATAAATCTCACCTTTAATATGTTTTATACCCTTGTGCCCAAACATTATTTCTTTGTAAAAAACATTTCAGTACATGTTAGTGATATTCATCAACAATAACCGTAGTAATGTAGTATGTTAGCGATTAAGTTACTATTCTTACAAGCGGTTAAAACATAAACTTTGTATCAGTTTAGAACACAAGTACATTGTTAGGAAGGTGGTCTTATCAATATGTTGACATTTGGTTGAAAATACTCCATGCTTTTAACAAGCATAAAAGACTTGAAGAATATATGTAAAGTATTGCACGGTGCGCTTATTACAATTCAGTTATTGAACAGCCAACTGCCAGAATTTAGGTCAAGTTTAAAAGGACATTCACGCGTTTAAACAGCATTGCATATACTTTAACACCCATTTCCGTTCTCGGAGGTCAAACAATACACACTTTTACAGATGAACTTTTTTACTCTCAAATTATTGATACAGGTCCACTGAAAGAAATAAGTAATGGACATATTTTGTTGCATAAAATACAAGTTAATGAAAATAATTTTCCTGGTTACGGTCATTATGCTCTGAAAAATTAGCCTCTCGGATATATTTGAAATTGAGGTGTATCTGTCGTAATACCTATCGTTCAAGGTAATGCTGTTTCCTGCAGCACTCTTGCTACAAACACGAATCATGCAGCACAAATAAACCTGTAGCTTCTTCATGGTTTCAAACCGGTTGGTAAAACATGATGCGCCACCTGTTTATGACAAACTATATACCCCGGTCAATATATTTAAGAAGGTTATATAAGTTGTAAAGCTATAAACAAGGACCAGCTTGGTGGTTTTGGCTCTCATTTCATATGAATTTAGTGTTCCCTAAATGAAGAGCATCATCGTCTCTTACGTCAGGCCTAATATATATGTACATCAAGTTTGCATTCTAAGATAGACGGACTAGAAAGAAATGTGCCCAAATAGGGAAAAAAAAAAAAAAAAAAAAAAAATGTGAACCACCAGCAGGAAACATATGAATATGCGCATCTAACTTAGACATACTCCTGTGGTGTGCAACTATTATATGCAACTAGCTCTCGATATAACCTTTAAAGACGTGGCCATTTCGACCCATTTAGAAATTTACCTTAAAACTTGGTTGATTAAGGTTTTATCAATGAGTGCAAATGGGTCAAAGTGGCCCAAATGGTAGTAATAATAATTAATTGTTTAACTCGAAAGGTTTTGTACGCATATCTAAGATTTTACACTTGCAATATAATTCAATAAAAAGCAGGCAGCCGAATCCAAGCAACCCATTTTCCATGACAACTTTCGACAGTATAAATAGAAGATAAGACGGTGTACTTCAAACATATCATACTGGAAATGAGTACACGTTTAGTTTCTGCAAAGTTTAATCTGCAGATAATAGTCGAGTTTACTATTCACCATATATCCGATTATATAGACAGGATAGAGAGATTGTGTAGCCAAAAGAAGCGTAACAGATATTTTGTAATGATTACCATCGGTAGAACGGTAGTTTTGGCCTGATACTTTGTGGGGAAGAGATGTTGCGGTTTTGCTATAGCACAAACCAGATATATATCAATTCCACCAATGACAAGTGTAACTGAGGGAAGCTATAATGCCTATATTCAGATCTAAAACCATTTCGAACACACAAGAATATGAAACACTAGCTGGTTGATATGGTAGTTAATTAACTCAGGACTCTATGGAAACAAAGATTAAACTGGTAATAGAATACCCCTTCCAAGTGAAATCACAGCTAGGGAATGGATTTTTACTTATTTCCAAGTGAAAGTATCACAACCAGAGTGGGAAAGTGATCTTTCACCCACATCTATAATCAAATGGCTACAAGCTATTGAACTCCTTCGTTCATGTGGTCACGAATTCAGCTAAAAAATTATGTGCCCGCCAAGTCCTTAATTCCTTCGACCCAAAAATTTTGTTACAGTTTTATATAGAAAACAAATTGTAATTTTAAATTAAGATTCTCATATTGTAACTCATTATTACTCAGAGAATATGGACGTAGTTAGAGCATCGATTTCAAAGTATAGATAGATATGTCTTGCTGAAAAACACACATAGGGAACACACAAATTTTGTTCAAGAATTGCTCCAGTAAAACTCAGGCAAAAGGGTTAGTCCAGTAACACAACTTGATGGCTGCTAAGATGGTTGCACCCCAAGGAAAAATATGATGCATATGTTATAAGGGAACTCTGTCAAACACGGCCATAATCCTCTTTGTCTATCTAATTTAATCAAGGATTTCGCATTGCATTCACGTTTCTAGTTTTTCTTTTGTTCTTTCTCGATCGTATAGTAATTATATTAGTGTTGCTACAGTAAGTATGGTTACGGTTAAATATTTTACCTACAATCTTAAAAGAGGTTAATGATGAAATGTGAACAGGAGCTCATGAGTCATGACTCCAGAGAACTCCAAATAGAAGGAATTTAAACACAAACAGAAAAAAATGGGAGATAATGAGAAACCATATTAGGAATTTACGGTATCACTAGATTAATTGTTGCTTAAGAATAATCTTTAATATCAGGGCCATGTTCATGTTGGCAGCGAGGAATATGATTTTATGAACTATCACGTGCTCAAGAGAAGAATGGCACTAACGGATGATGGCAAGAATATAATAGAACCAATAGTTTGTTAATAGATACATAATAATTTGGAGAGATGTTCTCAGCATTTTCGGTCTCAAAGGAAATTATATCTGCAAGTTAACTGCCGATGGTACCAGGTGCTTCTCGGGCCGAAAGATTTGGGATTACACGCAAGACAGCACATACGTCACTTAAAGTTGAAGGATGCATTGTAAAAGAAATATATAGGTCTCGCAGAGAATCATACACAAGTTATTGACTTTCTAGATGACAAGGAAGTTGCAAGTGTTCCATAGCAGCAACACTCTTCAGTCATTAAAATGTGTCTTTTTTTCAAAAATTTTTTCAATGAACAATATAACTACATAAATACTTGTTAACTAGTTCAAAAAAANAAAAAAAAAAAAAAAAAAAAAAAAAAAAAAAAAAAAAAGAAGCTACCCAAACACTTTTACCATCCGTGCCATCTGAAATGTCAATATATTACTCTCCTCGAGACTCGGTTAATATAGTTTTGAGCAATGCGACCTAAAACAAAGATTGACAAGCCTCAACCTGCGTGTTAATCTCAAATCTTTCGATCCCAATAAGCACCAAGTACCCATTTACAGTCAACAACGTCGCATATATGAATTACCTTGAGACAAGAAAAAGCTGGAGAATATCTCTAAAACTTGAAGTGCATTCAGTAAAGACTGAGTCTAATTGTCCCTGATCCAGCTAGTAATATACAACGTTAATTGATTAGTGCTACGAATCAAGTGACTAGTGGTCATATGGTAGTTAATTAACTCAAAGTTCAATGGCAGTACATAGCATAATACTACTCCAAGTGATATCACAACTGGCTAGGGAGTTATTTACTCCGTTGCAACTCACAAGAAACTAAGTGTACCCCCAATGAGGAACATACTTGTGACCAAATGAGCCTCATTTCCCTTTTCAGTTAGACTGAAAAAATGCTAATGTCTTACAAATGAATTTCCAACTGAAAACTAACCTTCTAACTATTCACTTTTGATTAGGTTCTGGGGTTGAGCAAAGAAATCTTTTGCATTTTTTGCTACCTCTGCCTCCAAAATCGACGCTAGCATGATATCAGATCCGTTTGCAGCACCTGGCACTGATTAAACAAGAGTTATCATTGCATGCGCATCCATAAATTACTATGTAGTATGCAGAGAAGAACAATAATAATCACCCTTGTGTTTAGGCAACAATCCTGCTTCTTGGGCTGATACCGGAAAAACAGTGAGCCCAGATTCATCAGTAAGCTGGCTCATAACTTCATTATTTGTAGGTTCAGAACGCAAAGCTGCAGACTCAGCCAACCTCGCATAAGCAGTGGCTTGGCTATGCATATCAGATGAGGGCGAGGGTGGGGCTGTTGGAACCGGTGTACTATAAACCTGCGAGTCAAATTATCAAAATCCATCAAACATTTTCACTACAGATCTCGCACATGAAATTTGAGTCTCAGGATTTAAACCTTAGAGGTCGATGTTGGTAGTGGAACATCATTTGGCTTTTCAACATCAGTAGTCCCTAAGGAAATACCAAAGAGATACGCCATCAGACATTACGACAAACAAAATTAAAGTTATAAAAAAAGAATAGTAGATGGCGAAACCGTTTGCGGTAAGATTTTGGGCAACGTTGTCCACTAGCCTGCTAGTTAATGGACCAGGATTCACAAATGAAATAGTTCGGATTTCATGTCGTATGGCTTCAAGTTGAGCAATAGTATCTTGAAGTTCCTTGTGCACCTAAATTTGATAAAAATAATTTAATCATACGAACTTAGGAACCGAACAAGCGTACTTCAAACAACTGGCACGAAACTTATACAATGCAAATCAACAAATGGATAATGAACATATAACAAACGTATGATCAACAATGTATGAGATTATATACCTGTTTAGCTTGAGACTGTTGCATAACATTATCGAACTGACCACGCGCCATTTGAACATATCCAATAGACCGGCCAGCTAACCTGCCAGCCACACGCACTATACGTGGTAGATCCTTAGGACCTATAATAATAATAACAATAATCAACAATTTCAATATACCCTAGGATATTAGACAGTTAGAAATAATAAGCAATGAAATATATTATTAAACTAATTATAGAATGAAATGGTGATTATATAAAATGTGTATATACCGATTAGAGCAGCGGTAGCTCCGATGATAAGGAAAAGCTCTCCGTACGAAAGACCTAACATCGGGAGAAAAATTACAGGTTTGATTGAAGAATCGTTTCGAATTGAATATTAGGTTTATAATGATGATGATGATGGTGATGAAGCGGCCGTGCGTGGTGGTGGATGGTGAGCGCCACCGTGAGAGTGTGGAGGTATGGGCGGTATGTTTGGTAAAAATAGTTGTGGGTTTTTTTTAAAGCTTATTTGCGGGTTAAGAGCTTATTTGATAGCTTATTTGATTTTGGAAAATCAATTTTCCGGTAAGAGCATGAGCAATGGTAAAAGTCTTTAAAAGTCTTTAAAACTTGATGCATTACTATATATATTAAAACACATTTGAAACGACGTCGTTCAAGGGACAGTACCCGCAGCCCATTTTCGTTAGCTTTTTTCCGGCCTGATCCAACCGGCCCATTGTCAAACTGATGATATACGATAAAACCTTACACACGCTTCCAGAACTCTCTCCATCCATCTCCTTCATCTATGCCACCGCCTTCATCACTCTCCAGAAGGTTAGGGTTTATTGATTTTGCATTGTAAAGATTGAGTTTTTGGTGTTTTTATGTTTAGATTGGGGTTAATTGAATTGGGTTTTAATCTTTTTTAGCGTTATCATCTTTTTAGGGTTTAATCATAGGATATTGATTTCGGTTTTTATTATATTTTAATGTTGGCTTCCTATGAATAAGAAGATCAATAAGCAGCTGATAAAGAAGAAAGACCCAAATTTTTTGTTTTACCTTTTTCTTATGTAGTTATAATTTATTGTTGGTTCATTTATTCAGTCCATTAATTTTATCATATTAAGTTAACGCTAATTTGTTGTGTATTAGGGTTTATTTATACATTTTGTATATGAGTTTATGGTGATTTATAAGAATGTTTGTTGGTTACAGAGACAATGCACGGGAACAGCCTTCCAACCCTGCATACGTATATACGGCCAGCCTCTATTTACTTTAGGGTATGTCTCCTTTTGCTGTGAACTACCGTTATGGCTCTTCGTTCATTCACCTGTGTAACTACATGCTTCTCGGTCACCTTCTTATTAAACATTTTATGTTATCTTCGCTTTAGGTGACCCTGATTTGCACTCATGCCTCCCAGCGACAGACGGTGCAGCGACAATGAAAACAGCAGCTTCACGCCAAGGTTAGCCATATCCAGCTACCTAATCCGTTGTATCCATCTGATTTGGTGACCTGTATTGCAATATGACTATTCCTTACTTTGTTTCTAAACTACATGTACATTCCAAAAGCTTGGTGTGTGTGGAATTCCCTTTTTGTTTCTGACATGTTTTGGATTTTGCCTTTTTCTAAAACCTTTTATCTTACACTCATTAGTCATTTGTATTGCAATAAGCCGATCCCTTGCGTTATTTTTATTTACCGTGAAGTACATGTAAATTCTAAAACGTTGGTATGTTATGGATTGCCTTCTTATCAAACCTTTTATGTTACTGTCGATTTAGGCACGCCTGATTCACATGCGGCACCTCCAATAAGATCGCCTGCAAAGAAAACAAGGACACCCCGTGGCACCTCCAGGAAGAGATGTTGTACCAACGATGCCAACAGCAGCTGCACGTGCAGGTTAGACATATGCACTTACCTCATCCAGCTTATTTATGATGGGTTATCGACTTTCAATTGATGCTGGTATTTTTCTTTTTTTATCTTTTGATTATTGACTTCTGTTTTTATTTGATCTTTTGTATAATGGGTATGTATTGGTTTTAGGTTTACAATCAGTATCGATAATTTTTGTTGGCTGTCGGTTGACGCTGGCGATAGTGGATGCGGGGTTGGTCAAAAAGGTATGGCCATTTTATGTAGAGGGTAATTCTGAAGCAGCCTGTTTATATTCTGAGTTTCTTGGGTAATATAGTTAATAGAATTGGTAGAGATAAAAACACAAAACATAGATGGTGTTGGTTATTGCAGTATTGTATTATTGTGTCCGTGATATATATGCAATGTTTGGGATTACTTATACAATGTGCTTATGCATTCTTTACGTGCACATGAATGTTTTGTTAGTAGGTTAGATGGTCACAAGTCAAGAGGTATGTGGACTTGCAACATTCGTGAAAGCTTGCAGTGGTAAAACTTTTTACCAGTTTGCAAAAACCTCCTGACTGATTAGTGAATCTGTTGTGAAGCTTGCAGTGGTAAAACTTTTTAGCTTACATTAATTCGTGCCTAAAATGATCATTCTTTAAGGTTGTTTTTTTAGAACATGATGTACATCGGCCAATGTTAGAAGTAAGGTGTGTCTAAGTTCCAAAACATGACATTCTTTCTTTTTAACAACAAACTTTTAATATTCTTTGAATCTGATCCAAATTTATACTGTTGGGATTGTGGTTTTTTTAAAGGCATGTATCAATCCTCTTTTTCACTACTTCGAGAGAGAAAATGCATACATTTACTTTTACAAATGGTTTGCCAAACACTGTGTTTTTACTCATTGCAGGTATGTCAACAGCAGTTCTGTGGACTTTCTAAGGATGTGGCTGAGTAGGATTTGGATATAGGTAACATTCGATAAACACGTAAATACGAATCGTTATATCAGATTTTTGACATTTTATATTTGACGTTACTAATTTTCTTTGAAAAGTGGCAATCATGCAGGTATCTCTTTGGGACTTCGACCGCTACAAGTGATAAAATTGCTGAGTTTACATGAAACGTGACAATGGTTCAAGTGTTTTGACTCATCAGTCATCACCATACTTAAAGAACTACTACTTTTCAATGAATACACAAGGTAAACTACAGAAACTAACGCTACAATCATTTGTACTTTCGCACTACTACTGATTCAAATGGGTAGATAAGTGACTTGGCATAACCCCAAAAAATAAGAATGTTAAATTTTAATTGAATAATTGGGTGCTAGGTTGAAATTGCTTTCTTTTCGTGGTTGCACTTTTTCAGTCAATTTTTGCCAACTGCATAATTGATTGAAAAAAAAATACTTAATGATCGTTGCATCTTTGGCCCATGTTGCAACATGAGCGGGTTAAATGTCACCTCAAATAGGTATTTTGGGTTCAATATCAGGACAATTAGGAATGTTAGTAACAGCGACACTTTTGAAATGTCAAAACATACAAGAAGAAAAGGAGTATGGGTAGTCTACGCGGTTGATTTATTTTGATATAAATACATATGGCCTTCTAAGTTACCATGTGCTTATTTGTCACTAACATCTGCTCCTTTTTCTGTATGCAGGGAAGGATGTTCAATTGTCATACGGGTTCCATCTAACAAGGTACCACTTCGTCTATCGTTTTCAATTAGTTGTAGACAATCCGTGTTTTCTGAGATAGCTCAGACAATTGACTATATACCAGCTTTGATTGGTGAAGTAACAAAGTTGGTTCAAAAGTTTATAGCAGTTTTGATTCAGTCCGTTTTTTCCTTCCGTATTGCTTCGTATAAAGAAACTATTTATGCATTGAAGTATGTCTTGGTGGAAGTACCCTCTCAAATTGATAATGATATCCAAGCTTATGAAAAAAAAAGTAGGATTTCATAAGTTGGAACTTTAACAACTGTATTTTCGTGTCTCAGATATCCATAGAATGGAATGAAAAGATGCCCCGGAAATGATTAAAAGGCGGAGGTTGATAATATTGTTCCAGTCTAGGCTCAAACATACACTCAACAACACACAAAATTGGTCTATGCCTCATGTACGGTGTCAAAGGACGGTAAAAAATGACGGATGAATATTAAAATGCATCGACCACGGGCCACAACCCTATCTAACCTATAGGTAACCTTGCAACAAATAACTTAGCTTTATTGCTTAAAGAATCTCATATATGCAATTGGTACATGCAGGTATAACTTCAGAACGTCCGTTACGGACAACTCCGTGACAAAGCAGTTTACATTTTTCACTCCAGCAGGCAATTATACAAAGGGGGTTGATTGCTACAGCTTAGTGACATCGCACCAGAAAACAGACCCTCACCAATACCCGCCAGATCTGCTGAGAGTCATAGGCAAAAAGCACATCTTCAGATTTCACTTCAGCCCATCTTCCAAATAAAAGAATGCCAGCGCCTTCATCGTAGACGACATCTTGGACAAAGACATAAAAGCAAACGAAAAAGCAATTTTCAGGTTACAAAAGTTTGTTTCCTGTTTACTTTGGATAAACAATTTTCCTCATCAACTTTTAACTCTCAAGTAAGCGCTAATTACCGGTAAGTGTTATTTCCAGTTGAAAAAAGGAAAATTGTTTCTGCTGATAGCCTTGGTATCCAATATCTTACAACTTGCATAAGAATATCTATACTGTTACTACTAACTTTAGTGTCGTACTTTTTTGGTATCAACTAATTCTGTAATTTGCAGTAAAATGGCAGCAACCGGAAGCTCAAATCTAATATCCAAAAACACTGGGAAATTCATAGTGTGGCAAGGAGAAAACCTACGCCTGGCAACAAGATGATTGAGGCCAGTATATATTGGAAATGGGTACACAGACAGGTACGCCTAATGAATATGCAAAAAAAAAAAAAAAAAAAAAAAAAAAAAAATTACGCATTTTGGACATTTAAGATACATTAACTGTTCTCCAACCAAATTTCTACCAACTCAGGGTACTGGCGTACAAGCGAAAATCTTCATATAAAGCATACATATTTGATTACTTGGTAGGTACCTAAGAGGGCTTCATCAAATTAGGCCTAAGGATTGTCAGAAACCTAGACGTAGTGAAAACACATGAAATAGGTGTATCTATATCTGTATGCTATGTGCATCATAGATATGGAAACAATTATAATTGACAAGAAAATTTATATGACAATAATGATAGATGATGATGAAAAGATTACTTGCGGCTAAACTTAGCATAACATTTTATAGTATTATATTTTGCATTAGTAGTGCGCTGTTTTCTGATACAAACATTGGAGATCATGCTTAGATTAATATATATGGTCTTTATGCTCATGAGAACATATATGCCATAACAAAACTTCCATTAATAAATAGTAGTCGTTCTGAAAATGCATAAAAATGGCTAAAAATTGATCAAACGAAAAAATAGAAAAGAAGGGCAGTTGAGTTATAACTAAGTCGCTCTCATTATTTTGCAGGTTTCGCGTTGGCAGTTGCGCAAAGAGAACAAAGTCAGTCTTTTGAAAATGAAAAGTTAGCTTCAGGAATGTAATAAACCTTCATGTGCATTTGTCCAATATCTCTGTACATATTTGATGTAGTATTTCTTTAACTTTTGCTAAGTGCTTTGTGCTCGAGTATTTAACCCATTTAACCCGAACCCCGTGCCGAATAGCCCCGCCGCAATACGATACTATATATAACGGGATTGCAAGATACAAAAAACGGCCTACTTTCTACTTAAAAAGTACCGTACAATTATTAACGATTTAAACGATGCCCCGCCGCAACGCGGCGGACCGTCGCCCAACTCGTTTAATGCATAAAGCATTTAGTGGCTAAAGCTTGGAGCAAAGACTTGAGCTTTACCAAGTCTTTGTTGAAAAGCTTTTCAAAAAGCCTTGATTGCAATGGCAAAAACTCATTAAAAAGACTTCTTAGAATACTCCGTAGTAAAAAGCTTTTCACCACTTGAGCCATTGTGGATGCTCTAAGTTTATCAATAAACTTATATAATTCTACGAGTCTCAAAATAAGTCTAAAAATTAAGGCTTATAAAATATAAGCCGAAACGCAAATAATCTCATAAGCAATACCCATGTTGATGTTGCTGAGAAGGATTAGAATTATAGATTTTTTTATCAGTATTTGATAAATTAGCTATAATTATAGAGTAAAAGTATTAAATGACATAATTGAACATAGAAATTACAAACCCTATATGAATAAAAATAATAAATAAAAAGGCAACTCGGTAATTTTATGAAATATAATCTCTCACATGTTTGTCGCGATAGATTGTGAAAGATTATGGAGGCTTAAAATTTTTTTGAGCAAATATTGTTTTTTAAAAAAAATAAGCTTTGATTAAAAAATAATCTTTGTTTGGGTGACAAAGATTATAGATTATTTTAGAAAAGTAAATTTCTAAAACCAGCTTTTAAAAGATTTTGGAGATTACTTGTTTTAACAAATTATGTCATTTTTTACACTTTTAATCTAAAAGTACAACTAGTTTGCCAAACACCATGCAAAAAAGGCTACAATTTTAATATTTTTCAGCAACTACACCAGCACTAGCACCAGCACCAGCAATATCTAGTTTTGCCAAACATACTAGGTAGTCTTGTTATAAATTTTGTGAAAGTTTTTTTACCGAGTATGTTTGGCAAAAGTAACTGTTGCTGGAATCGTAGATGGTGCTTCAGATTAATATTATAAAAAGAGATTATTTTTATAAGCTACATGAAGTAACATTTGATTTCACAGATTATGAAAGATTATTTTTTTTATAATCTCTTATAAATTTTGTCTGCCAAATAAATATTGTTTTCTAAGTAGCTTATTTTTTGAAAAAATAAGCATAATCTCTCAACAATCTTGTATAAATACCCTAATTGTTTTTAAAAAATTATTTACCGTTATATGGCTTGTTCAAAATTATTGACTATTCTATTGCGTTTCTTTTTTATTTTTGTTTTAGCTTTTTAATTTGTCCATTTCGTTTGAATTAATCCCAATATAGTCGAGCAATGGCAGAAAGTGAAGATCTTTTTATTACCAAGATCATCTTCACGCTTTCTAACTCATTCTTCGCACATATATATTATTAGAAATTAGTCGATGAAAACTAGTCAATATTGTCACTACATTTTAAGGTGATATTGAACGTTACAAAAATATATCAAAAACTAAAAAGTATTATAAAATTTGCAATAAGTATATTAAAACAATGTTCAAACAAAATAGTAGATTCATGTACAATATCAGGTCAGAAACCAAAACAAATTGAAACATTAAACAGGTTCAAAAACATAAAAACCACAAANTTGGCCCGTGCCCGTTCGGGCTCGAGCCCATTTGGCCCGTTGCTCGTTCGGGCTTGAATATTTATTTTATTATTTGTATTAGTGACATTTAATGCGGGAATTGTGTTTAAGTTGGTTGTACAATATGCTTGATTATTTGTATTTCTTATGTAGGGGGTGTTTTAATAAGTTGATTAATTGTATTTATTGACCAGTTAATTAATAGTATTTAATGTATATAATGTTTTATTTATTGTATTTAATGTTAGTGTTAATTGTATGTTAAAATTAAAAAGTGGTGTGTACTTTAAGCTTCTAAACTTGTAAATGTCTAATTATATTCACTTATGGTATTAATTGTGTTTGATGTGTTTGAATAACTTGTACTTTAAGCTTCTAAACTTGTAACGCTTAAAATTAAGTATACTATTTTTAGAAGTGGTTTATGCATTATAAGATAGTAAGATAAGATTAGTCGATGAAAACTAGTCAATATTGTCACTACATTTTAAGGTGATATTGAACGTTACAAAAATATATCAAAAACCAAAAAGTATTATAAAATTTGCAATAAGTATATTAAAACAATGTTCAAACAAAATAGTAGATTCATGTACAATATCAGGTCAGAAACCAAAACAAATTGAAACATTAAACAGGTTCAAAAACATAAAAACCACAAAATTCAAAAACTAATTCTGTCCAAATGATAGATATCCAATATTGTTTGTAGCATATGTTAGTAAATTAGTGACAAAGACTAGTTGTATTATAGTCTAGTTAGGTGTCAATATTGTTTAGCTTAATGCGTAAGCCAATTGGGTGTTTTTCTTTCTTCACTTGCAAGGCAAGTTTGAGCTTTGTTAGAATGTAGGTCGGTTAGGTGTAAGGTGAGTGCCAAGGCAACTCCAAATCGGTTAGGACTTGGTTTGTACGTCATCACCTCCATTTTCAGAGGTGAGGGGGCGAGGCAATATACATTCTTATTCTCCTATATTTTTCCTTTGTAATTGCGAGCTTATGATACAAGTTTATTGTACGGTTCTTTGTGGTGTATGTTTGGTCGAGACTCTTCAACAAGTTGATTAACTTGGTTTCTTGTTCTTGTGTGACTAACATCAAGGTTTTTTTTTTTTTTTTTTTTTTTTTTTTTTTTTTTTTTTTTTTTTTTTTTTTTTTTTTTTTTTTGTTGATTACCTGGGTTTTGGCTCGACATTGCGAGCTGACTAATCCCAGGGCGACTACCCATTGCGAGCCGACTAACCGTTGGAAGACGGTATTGGCAGTTACTTTCTGACAAAGGATGTCTTATCTCATAACGTATGTTACACAACCAAGTATATCATGCAACTCATGTTCATAAAATGCAAATTAACAAAGTCTTGTCACAAAGCTTCACAACCTTCATAAAACAGAAACCAACCATCTTTTAAATAGTATCACGAGTCCTCTGCATGCAGCCCTGCACATTAAAACAGTACACAACCTTCAAAATCCTAAACGAGTCAAATCAATTTAAAAACCGCTTCAAAACACAAAATTAAAGTCAATAGAACGTGTGTACTGTTTAGGTACTTACCATCTTAATGCACATGACGAACCTCAAATTCCACATTTGAAATTCTTGCAGCTGCCTCTCCATCCTTTGGAGGATAAACAAACTCTTCCATGTCATTGAGGTCAATGTCCAAGATTGGAGTTCCATCACCGTGCGCAAAAGTAGGCATGTGATTCACATTAGCGCTTCTCATTCAAGTACGAAAATGCAGCAAAAGTGTGGGCTGATGTAAAGAAAATGGCAAAGTTTCATGATTGTGTTACATATAATAGCCTTGCGAAAATATAAAAAACATATGAAATATTGTTAAGAAAATGATCCCTGCTGATACAAGTTACTACATATGGCACGAGAAGAACTGTAGACAATTTTTAGTAAACAAATTATGCAGAGTTATAAAGGATAATGTAAAATTAAGAATGGGAAGTTTTAATGTCAAAAGTTTAACCCATACAATCGAACAAATAAAGCTGTGATTTTATGACTGTATATGCCATTTTAATTATAACTATCAAGTTTATAACCGACAAACACATACCCGTTCAGCTCTCCACAAGCTGTTGGATATGAACCCGAAGGGCTCATACCCATTGCATCGGAACTGCATGAGTGGAGTTGCCCTTCCTCTTTGACTATAGTTTTGAGTCAAAGGGAAGCCCTCTCCAGGAACCAAAGTGACGGTGCCTATTTCCTTGCAGTCTTTGCACTATAAACAAAAAACAAAAAGTGCATTAGTTCAAAAACCAACCCGGCAACCCCAAAAACTGTTAGAATTAAAAAAAAGAAAAAAAAAATCCCAACTAAATAGACGAATAAACACATAAGTATCAAAACATGCTAAAGTGGTGGCAAAGTTGGTCATGAGTTACAGTAAAACAAAAAAGTGTATAATACTAAAATGCAAAACCTTAATGGTAACCATCATACATGAACTATTCTCTAATTTTGTATCACACAATTACAAAATTACCCAATTTCCTCTTAGAAATGACCCTTCATTGTCTTTTTATCATCTTTCTTTTTTATAAAACCAAGAATATTGGTTCAATTTGTGTACCTTACTCACAGGGAATCGCTAAGACAAACGACACCAAAATCATAACCTAAATAGCTATAATTAATATAATCTGATTTGCCTTAGACATGATATTGTAACTAATTGAGTTAATTAGTGATCACCTTCTTAACAAGATTCGTTTTTGGTTCTTGATGGGAGTAATACTCAGTCACTCAAGGAAACACATACTTCATTCTTGGTCTCTTCTCCGCGTCTACATATAAGTTGCATATAATAGAAAAGGAAAAGAGACAATAATTAAACTCAATACATTTGAACTCCCATTTTTCTCACTTCATTTAGCAAATCCAAAGTTTTAAATAGAAATAACTTTATTAAACAGTAAACACAAAGCTGATAAAAGAAAAACACATACACTCATTCAAATCCAGGAACAAAAACAAGAATAACAATCTTGTTATGCAAAGATCTTAATGAACAAATCTCTTTTTGAATACAATAAAACTTTAATTACTTAAACAAGAAAATAACAACTCTAACTCTAAGAAATTAAACTACACACTGAAACAAACTAAATGCTCTCAAGTATGATAAACAAGCTAACTAACTAATCAAAGATGAGCTTAAAGTTTATACATGCTCTAAGAGTGATCTTAATGGAGACAACAATCCAATGAAACTAAAAGCCAACATAGAGCCAAACATTTTTGCAACCCTATAAAAACTATAAATCTAGCGAAATGCGTAGATTCATTAGAACTATACAACTACTAACCAAATGTCCAAATCTAAACAAACAAATCTCATAATGAAATCAGTTGTAATGACTTCATTAAACAAATTATACCACACACACAAACCACATTTACTCACATCGAAGCTTGGCATTCGAAAAAGTACTAAACAAGAATCTTAACAGAAAAATCACATATACTCATTCAGCAAATCGACATCATGTAACAAATATAACACACAATAATAAAACTTAAGAGATTAAAAAACTACTAACTAAAATCTGAATAAATACGCATAATAAAATTAGTTCAATTAATGGCCTCACTACACAAAGCCCACACACAAATCACATTTATTCACACAGAAGCTTCACATGAACAAAACTATTAAACACACAACTTAGCAAAACAAAATCATATGTACACGTTTAACAAATTGATATTATGTAACAGAGATATCAATCATGTGACGAGATATAACACACGTACGATAATAAAAGTTGAGAGATGAAGAAACTTACAACGCTTTTATGAATGTAGTCTAAACCACGTTGCAAACCGAAAACTCCTCCAGTGATATGGCGAGGTGGATGATGACAGATTATCAACATACTCTCGAATGAAACTATAATATACAATGATAGTGAGGTAGTTAAGAAGATAGAGATAGGAAATGAATAGATTTTTCTAGAAAATTAGTTTGTATAAAACCCTAGTTTGCAACGGAAAAAAAACTTTATAAAGATGAGTATTTGATATGAGGTAGGTGAAAACAGCTTTAATGAATAAATGAGGTTGTTGTGAACTTATTCCAAAACTAATTAAGGTAGGTGAAAAGAGCTTTAATGAATAAATGAACTAGGTAGCATAAACATTGGTCTTGCGTACTTCTTCCACAGATGTTATTTGTTCCCATAATTGAAGGTGAAAAGTATAATCAAAATGGGTTGTTGACACATTATAAATTACTGGACGAGTATCTGTGCATAACAACGGATTTTATAGTGGCAAATAGTTTTAGTGTTAAATTTTTTTTCTATGAGTTATAAACGAAAAATAATAAAAGTTAGAGGATTTGGGGATTAAACATATTGAAACCCGGTTCGACGCGGGTTCGGTTGAAAAAATGGTTTAATATAAACCGGGTCAACCTGACGTGTTTGGTCAAAAAACGGGTAAAATTAAACCAGGTCAACACGCTGGTTTAAAGCGTCCGGGTCAACCCGGTTTTCGATGTTTATTAATAGTTTCCTTTTGAAGTGTTGCCAACTTGCCATAATAGAGAATTAAAACATTCCATTAATATAAAGTTTCCTTGTTGTGATGTTTTAAGTTTTTTCTTACCTAATAATATAAATTTTTCAACATTTCAGACTTTTTCACTTTTTCACATTCACCATTTTGCTTTTATATGTAGTATAGATAAATTACTAGTATGGTACCCGCACATTGCGGGGGCGGTTACCCTAAAATAAATATTGACGGCACCAAATATCTAGTAGCGTGTCCGCATGTTCGTCACGGACAAATAATCACTATATCAAATGCTTAACGATATTTTATAAAGTGCAACAATTGAATAACATACATTTATTGATGAGACTACAAATTTATATGCTAAATTGTTTTACAATATACTTTAGATAGTACATTTGAAAATGGTATTTGGAGTAGCTAAGAAAATGGTTTAAAAATAGTCACGTGGATAATTCGGTTAGTCCGCATACAATTAGGGGCGGCAGGAAAAGGGTTAGAAACAGTTACAGGATAACTCGATTAAGCCGCATACCGCTCTCCAAATAACCTGAAGTGGGAAAACATCATCCAAAATACAAGACCTTGGCTATGTTTGACGCAGAGCTTTTTGAAGCTTTTTGGGGCGATGAGCGGTGTGCAATGAACTTTTTGATTTTTAGTGTTCGTTTGGCAAAAGAGCGGTGAACTTTGCGATTTTTTAGGAAAACTCATTTTTCTAATGCTTCTTTAAGAAGCTGTGAGCGGTTAGCTGTGAGCTGTACTGCTCACAGCTCGCTGCTACTGCTTACGGCTACTTTTGCCAAACATAGCACTTATAGTACATTACTATCCACGGTGAATGAAGGAAGATAAAATTAACTTTTGGTTAGAGCCATTTGGTCATCTTAACTACATATAATAGGTGTATGGTCAATCTTGAAAGTGGAATTCTTGAATTTTGGTCAAACATTGAAATCTTATCTTAATCTTAATCTTAACTACATATAATAGGTGTATGGTCAATCTTGAAAGTGGAATTCTTGAATTTTGGTCAAACATTGAAATACATTTGAATTACATAGTCACGGATATTAATGGAAACTATCTTAACTACATGGTCAACCTTGAATATGTTAAATTGTTGAAAGTCAATAATGTTGAAAATGAATGTTAAAACTTTTGTAAATTGTTGATGCTTCACTGTTTTCACGTATATTGTTGAATTTTTATGGCAAGCTTGCATGGCATACCATATATACCATACGCATGGCAACATTACTTACATGGCAACATTAGGAAACGATTTCTAATTGATTCCTCTCTTTAAACCCATGGCGGGAATGTGTTCATCTCTTTTCATTTCAAACTTCAAACTTCAAACATTATATATGGCAAGGATTTTCCAAATGCCTATATAAAGAACACTAATTTATTGATTTGGTTCATCTTCTTCTATACTTTCATTCGCACTTCTGTACTTTCAATCGCAAGACATGGCAATGCAAAATGAAAGGAATGTTGACGATGATCTTTAGGTTGGTTTCACATCCGCGTTTCTTTGCATTCAAAACATATGCACCGTTTAAGTATCCGTGTCATTTGTTTTAAGTATCAATGTCGTTTGTTTCTTGTTAAAACATCTTGTTTAGACTAGAAACATATGCACCGTTTTCATAATAATTGTCATGTAATGATTCAACAAGTTCAGTACTGAAACTGATATATTTCTTTCAATCTTTTAGTTTGTTATATTCAGTGTTTGTGACGTTAATGAATGGATTACTACAAATCAGTGTTTATGACGTTTCAATCTTTTAGTTTGTTGACCACTACAAAGCATGTGAGGATAACACACACACACACACACACACACACAAAAGGATCATATATTACAATATATTATTACATGCATGTAGCAAATCAATTACAATATATTAGTACATGCATGTATATGGATATAAAAATAATAATAATAAAAATAAAAAAGATCTATTTGTGGAACATATATTTTGGTCGTACCAGCCATAAGGACAATAGATGAATAATATTTTCATTATAAATATTAAACATCAATTACAATATATTAGTACATGCATGTATATGGATATAAAAATAATAATAATAAAAATAAAAAAGATCTATTTGTGGAACATATATTTTGGTCGTACCAGCCATAAGGACAATAGATGAATAATATTTTCATTATAAATATTAAACATTAATACAATGGCTGTGAATAATTTATTAGACAAGGTCACAATCTACTTCGGGTTGATAACTCGTCATTAGGCTTTCCTATGAACTCGCATGAAGAAAATGTTCCACACAATCAAGATGTCAACATGCTTTGTGTTGAATTTGCAATACATGTAACGGTATATAACTTTGTCAACATGCTTTAGTTTCATGTTTGCTTTTTCATTTTTTTCAATTCGATTTGCAGTAGACTGTGCATTGCATTGATAAAAAAAATTTGGTTTCGAAAATTTTTGATGAACATCACATGGTCAAGTAAAAGTAAATCAGTGATTATTGATGAACATCACATGCATGGTCGAAAATTATTGGTTTTCATGATACTTTGGTATATGTTTTGGACTGTTTAGTTCATTATTTTACAAATTTCCATATGCACTGTTTTCATATGTAGTGTTTCATGAGAAAGTTTGATAAGTAGAATAGTTCAGTGTGCTTTCTTTTTTTTATATATGTGTAAGAGGTTAAAATATGTTTCGTAAGTTAAAATTGTTGTATGCAATCATGGGTATGTAAGTGAGTTGTATAGTTAGTATAGCCTTATTTCTTATCAATGTATGTTTTTTGTGATACACTTGTTTATAATGCTACTCGTACTGAAAATCAATCTGCATAACCAAACTAAGATTTGTTGTAGTGAAAAGAAGATGTTGTAAGTCATGTCAGGAAATGTGAAAATTGGTCTAAATCAATATGCATATTCAAAATAATATACGATTGATATGTTGTGTGATATTTTAGGGTGATATTTTGTGTTGCTATTATTACTAGACAAGAGAACACATCATGACTAAATCAATTACGTGAAATACAAAAAAGCAAGGTTTAAACTCATTTAGTGCATTTTAAATGAAATTGATTACTAATTTATGCAATTTCTCTATTGTTGGAAACTTTGTTAATAATTCAATACACATTTAACAGAATCNTATATATATATACACACTACATATAAAGGAAAAATGGTCAATCTTGAAAAGTGGAAAATTGAAAAGTCAAGTAATGTGAAATCTTGAAAAATCTTATTAAAGGAAATTATGAAATGTAATTAATACTCTTATTAAAACACCCCATTACTTAAAAGTACAATGATTTATTCACATTGTACAACTAATTAAAAACATATCTACCAAATTAAATACAACCAATTAATACAAATTACAAACCGGGTTGACCCGGGACACTTCAAACCCGACGGGTTGAATCGGTTTAATTTGACTCGTTTTCGACCCAACCTAGCAAGTTGACCCGGTTTAAATCGACCAATTTTTCGACCGGAAAGGTTCAACCGGTTGAACCACCCGGGTCAAACCGGGATTCAAAACATTATGTTTAATTCCCAAATCTTCAAACTTTTATTATTTTTCATTCATAACCTATAAACCTTTTTTTATGAATAAACTATTTGTCGCTATAAAATCCCGTTGCTATGCACGGGTACTCGTCTAGTATTCCAAATCTATACTTACGGTTGTAATATTATTTATTCAATTTGACTATCAAAAAGATTAATATGGAGTCAGATACACATGGCCACGAAAGTGTTGTTGTCTTGTTGATAGGAGCGGACCTAGGGTTGTTTTTGGAGTACCGCTGTACCGTGAGCCACATGAATTTATCCCACGTCTTTTAAAATATACGGAGTAATTAAATAAACCTCATTATAATAAAAAGAAAAAAAAAAAAAAAAAAATCGTCATATCTAATTTCTTTTTTATTACAGGTCATGTTTAGTTTAATGAAATACATGTGCTACTTTTTGTTCCTATGTCCGTCACCTTGTTGGACGCAGATGGTGTGTCATTATTTATCTTTTTAACAGCGTAATAATACATTTTTCAAGTCATTTATAACATATACACTATTTTTGCATAAACCAAATGAAACTTGGAATAACTTGTGTGATGCCAACCCAACCCATACAAAAAGTTACCCGTTTTGACAGGTTACCAAACCTACATCCAACCAAATTTGCCACCTCTAGAAATTACATGACTTCCAAAACCGTTAACCTGTGACCGACCATATGCGTGTAAACTGAATTGAAGACTTTTTACAAGCTTACTTGCCTAACCACCTGCCATTCGAGGTGTCTAATTCCGGGCCAAAAGTTGTCTTGTATCCCTAAAACTGCAATAAAACAAATTCAGAAGCTAAGAACATGATACCAAAAGTTTCCAACATTGGATATATGCACATGGAAAATACTAGCGCTACACGCAGTATCCTAAATGTTTGGTTTTATTTAAACATTCAACTGTGTAAAGTGTTTGCATTCATTTTGAATTAATACGAGTACATGTTTCACCGTTTGTTTGTCATCGGACAACATATTCACATATTCACATGCTTATTAAAGATAAGAAGACATCTTTGTCCAGCAATAATAGTAAAGTACCATGTAGACTTTACATCTTCTGTTCCATGTTTATCATTTTTTAGACTATACAATGAACTATATAGAAATGGTTTTATTTTTTGAACCAATGTACTTCATTTAAACTATATAAAGAGCAACAGATATGTACAAGTCGAGCTTCTACTCATAAGGCACACCAAGTATCTATGCTATAATAACAGGAAACATTTATTCTTTAGCATTAACTTCAACTCCGACACACATGAATCGCATTACTAAATATAAAGTAACTGGTTGAACCCACAGATCAAAATATTGTAAAAATGCTGCAAAAGATTTAACTTTACACTTAGGTATATGGATCAATACTTGATTCTCTCAAGAGTTGTGCAAGAAAACGTTATAGACATAAAAGGATTTCAGTTAACAATCGTAAGCTTAATTGCAAGAGCCTCTACCCTTTTTGTGCAATAAACGAGCTCCACGTATCTTGCATAGCTGCCAGAATTAAACACTACATGTTGTAAGTTTTATATCCATAAAAAAAAAATCGCATCCACCGAGTAGCTTTTACCAGAAAGAAAACATACAAGAATTTCATAGAACAATCATGTTGATCATCAACCTTAATATAAATGATCTCCCAGAAATCCTTACCCATCCTATCTTAAATTTCAATACAAATATAATGTACTTAGTCTTAGTCACATGTATACTTATGTTATATTTTGTCATGACTAAAAAAACTTCATGCAAAGTTTACTTAATAGATTTTGTCTGTTACAAGCCTCCAAGCTTTCAGAAATGCCCAAAAGAGCTCACTGTGATACAAGTCAGACAAACTGGAGTCTCAGAAGAACTGCTGGATTTCATGAAGAGAGTCCTGGAAAGATCTGGCCTTGGTGACTCCACTTACTTGGCCGAGATATATTTTAAACAAGGACCAAAAGGCTATAACCCGTCCATGAAGGATTCAAGAAGGGAGGTCGAGTTGGCCATCTTTGGATCAGTAGACATGCTTCTGGCAAAAACAGGTGTTAAAAAAGAGGATATTGGGATCCTAATTGTGAATTGTTGTATTTATAACACACAGCCGTCTCTTTCAAGCATAATAGTAAACCGGTATAAGTTTAAAGAAAACATCATCACCTACAATCTTGCTGGCATGGGATGCAGTGCAGGACTTCTTGCAATAGGACTCGCTAAACAGCTCCTCCAGGTTATTTGCACAATCATATGTTATCGAATATTGTTTTAAAGACATGTAAACTAGTCCAAAGTTACAAATTAATTTAAAACCATAGCGGAACTTACTAATAACGCCAAATATTAAGCTTCTACCCTTGTGGGACTTATTACAATGGTTCCTCTTGTTCTGATACTATAGACAGCAAAACCAATTTCCAGAAAAAGGGAACTAAAACTATCATTAAACCTTGCATTGTATTTTATAACAATGTTCACATGTGGGCTTTGGCATTATACATCTGTCTTGCCTTCAATGGGGCTTATGTTGTTTTATCATCTCTAGATGACGGTGAACTACCACAAAAAGTACGTATATGTAATACATGAGGTAACAAAAATTATCATCCAGCATTTCCAGTTTCAAAAATAACTGAGTATGTCATATTTTTGCTTATCAACTGTTGGACTATGCAAGTAAATGCCATTTTATGTTATATTTATAGCCCTGGAATATTCAAAACAATAACCTTTTTCATTCAACTTTTTTGACAAGGTTGCATCAATATCCACAAGCCATGTTGTACCAATATCCTTAGGTTGTTCCTTACATTTGATGACGACAACATTTTAATAAGGGCCAAGTACACGCAATAGTGATTTATTTTAGGCCAATTCTTACTCTAGGCAACGCACAACTTTCTTTTGTCCAAAATCACAATTTAGATTTGATACAGTTCGTTACCAATAGTCGTTATCCCGTTTTAACAATAGAAACTGTTAAAGTACATTACTGTTAAATTTAACATATGCAACTGATATAACAGCTAATTTTCACAGGTACACAAGAATTCATACGCGTTGATAGTAAGTACCGAAAGCATAACCGAAAACTGCTACACCGGAAAACACCGTTCAAAATTTCTCATCAACTGCCTCTTCCGAGTTGGAGGCGCCGCAATCCTCCTCTCCAACCGGTCCTCCGACCGCCGAACCTCCAAATACGAACTCCAACACACAGTACACACCAACACATCAAGTTCCGATCTATCATACAACTGTATCCTTCGTGAAGAAGACAACGCTGGTATAGTGGGTGTCACTATCAACAAAGACCTCCTCAAGGCCGCTGTGGCCACCATCAGACCTAACGTCGCCACTGTAGGTCACCTAATCCTTCCTATTAGAGAAAAACTAATCTACGTGATCAACTACATTGCAAGGAAAATCATTCCAAAGGTAAATCTTCAGCCATACATACCTGACTACAGCAAGGCTGTTGATCATTTCCTCCCTCACGTAGGTGGTAGGCCGGTCCTTGATGAACTGCAAAAGACATTAGGATTTTCAGATGATGATATGGAAGCTTCTAGAATGACCTTGTATAGGTATGGAAACACGTCCAGTAGCTCGATATGGTATGAGCTTGCTTACGTGGAAGCAAAAGGTCGGGTTAAAAAAGGTGATAGGGTCTGGCAGATTGCATTTGGGTCGGGTTTCAAGTGTCAGAGTGTTATTTGCCGTGCAATGAAGAGCATTGATCATGATGATAGTAATCCTTGGACTGATGAGATTCATGGATTTCCGGTTAATTTGGGTGATATGGAACCATTTCCTGTTTTCTTTGAATCTTCCAAGTAGAACTGATAAAATGCTGTATGTTACTTGAATATTGACTTTTAACATCTGTTTGTTTATGGATATCATAAGCCTGTGACGAAATCAAATAAATAATTCAAGGAATTGACCCCAGTAAAGATACTCTAACTGCGTTTATGTTCTTGAACCTTCACTATGGTTTGGTCACTCAGAAACACTGGTAATGATGCTGTTACAGCTGCATTTGATGATAGTGAAATAACCAAAAAGTTAGACCATGTTCATGAAGTCTTAAAAGTGATACTTATTTGACCTATATAATATGGTATGTAACCCAACAAGACATTACCTATTGTCATTTGTGGTTGTTGAAGTTAGCTCGAATATATAAAAACAGTGTGTACTTCAGTATATACAACTACCATTGGTTTTAATATTAGCCGAATGAGCAAAACTGTTGGATATTAATATCCATCAACGCACCCATAACTTGTTAAATGCAAAGAGTAATAACTCAAACCGGTGGGTCTAGCTAGTTGGGATGAGTTAACTACTAAAATAAAAACATGTAACATTTTAAAACGATCCATCATAGGTAAAACATAACTAAAGAAGATTCATTCATAAGGGTTCAACTACAACCCTAATCCTTTACTATAGTTTTTGGGTAACCATGGTTTCCGACCTTTTTGGCCGACTAATCCACGGGGTTTGAACCCACCGCCACACAGACTGAAACGAAGTAAAGCATTCCCTTTTCAGGAGGTTGGCGTGACCACTTCAAGGTTGTTTGCACCTAGCAGGAATTGAACTTGAGACCTCACACATTTTAGAGTGATAGTCACAAGCCCTTTCACCACTAGGCCACCCTTGAGTGGTTATCATTTACTATAGTTATGACCCACTTGTCTGTGTCCACATATACCCGGACATGTTTGCCCAAGTTGAAGGTAACAAAAGGACCAGTACCATCAAGGTATCATACTCTCTGAATACAGGGACCGGCATCATCAAGGTATCACATTCCAAAAACGGGGCCAATACTGTCGTGCATTCACAAAAATCCTCTGACGAGAAAGAAATGATCATTCAAATCGAATAGGAATAGAAGCTGGTATTGATGCAAGGAAAAACAATAGGAAATTCTGCAGCTTAGTCTTACGATGAAATTGTACGCTGTACCACGGAATCAAAATCACACAATATTTTAGGTCACCTAGACGTAAAGACCAGTTACCAATGCATCCATAACGGTCAAGCATCGAGCTCAATAAACATGTTATATGCAATGATTAATGCACCGACACATCTATAGAGGTCAATAAATCATGAGTTGGATAAACATGTTACATGCAATACACAATGTTGGGCCATTTCATAGTACTTTAGCTAGAAAACAGAACACATGACTAGACTAGACTACACTTTCATTAAAGTCAAGATGGCGATACAAAATACAAAAGAAACTACGAATATGTCCCCATTTATCATTTGACACAAAGATTATAGAGGCATACTGAACCCCTTATCGGTTGAAGTGTTCAATCCTGGGCCAAGTTATGTATTCTATCTTAAAATTTGTCGTACCAATAACTCCGAATCCAACATTGAATAACCAAAACTTTATATATTGTAATTTGTATGACTGCCTAAAACTCTCATAGTTTGATAGTATAACTATTCTAGTCCACTAACATTTGAAACCCGTAAAGAACACTAGAGCTGATAAGATGGCTGGGTTAGACGGTTTGGGTAATGGGTCAATTAACGTTACAGGTTTTCATTTTTTAAATAGGCTTGGATGACCCACAAACACTTTTTTATACATTTCTTCAATCTTTCACATATAATCAAAATGTTAATTATGACGATAGAAGATTATTATTACGAAGGTTATCTTAATATTTGAGTAGTGTATATGCATTAATTTTTTGACTTTAAAGTTTAAAGCAATTACCAACCCATTAGACACATTGAACTGCTCCCTATTAGCTAATCATTTTCTCTGACCCAACTGAGATCGAACATAGCCCAAATCGACCCATTCATGAAATGAATCAATATTGTCACATTGTAAATTAAATATTAACTTTCAAAATCTTAATCCGGTGACCAGCAATTTGCATGTCCAATAATCAATTAAACACTTCAGAAGCTTACTTACCTAAAGACTTACCATTTGAAATGTCCAATTCCGAGCTGAGTGCCGTCTTGTATCACTAAAACTGCAATACCGAAAATTCAGAATTCAAGATCACAATACCCCAAAGTTTCCTACATTGGATATACCCAAATGTCAGCATTTGCACATGGGAAACACTAGCGCTACACATAGCATTCTAAAATTACGGTTTATTCAACAATCATGAAAATAGTGTTTGCATTCATGTTAGAGAAAATAAGTGTTTGCACATTTTTATATACCTTTACATTCAACAAACTTCATATGCCAATGACAGAAAATAAGACACTTTTGGGGTTTTGGCCAGCAATTTTGGAATACTACTATGTAGACTTTACATCTTCTCTTCAACGTGTGTTGTTTTTTTTAGACAATACCACCCGTGTAACAGCAGATCTGCATATTAATCTGTTTAAGAGATTGCGCAGTCCTACAAAACGGTTAAAAGTTTATGTGTTTTGATTCACCTAACCTCTGTTGCGCTAAAATAATTGAATGAGGAGAAGATGCTAAACTATTAAACGATATTGCAAGAGCAAATTAAAATAAATACTCTAGGATCTATGGATTTACTATGTCCAGATGAAACATGAATAGGAAACGGAAAGCATAAGGTAGCAAATTTAGCGGGTCGGCAGGTTGATAAAGTTTGATTGACTAGTATAATTTTTGTCACTTTTTCTTTTCACTTTTATATATATTAAGTGCCGGTGAATTATGAATGAACTTTTTGAATAAGACGATTTATGATGTTCAATGAACTCAGTATGCACTTTGGACCCGATTGACATGTTAGACTATAATGACCCGTTCAAAAATCAAAAGTGTATGGGTCCGAATTTCCATCTGAAGCATAACAAAAATTTATCTACACATATATACATATTTAATGTTGTATGGGAACCTATCTCAACATAGATATCTTTGATTCTCATATCTTATTGTGGCTTATGAAGCCAACTATAACCTAGAATCAATCATAGACCTAGGCGTTTTTCACCAATATTAGTACCTTCATCAATTATTAAAAAGCTATTATTACCATGATGAGCAGACAAATTGGTATTCAAACCTAGCTTAGTGAAATATTTTTCAGAACACTACCGTCTAGAGATAATTTTTTGTCATTCTGCGGTGTATACTCCTAAATCTGAAAGAACTTATCAAGACAATTTTTCATCATTCTGCGGTGTTAATCGATAGATATCACTGCAGATACGTAGATACACTGCGTATAATGTTTAGAAATTTATTTCTATGGTGCATCCTGTTTTTAAATCTGAAGAATCCTACTTAATTATGTTGAAAATTAGCATGGTCAATCAGTAAGCTGGTTTTCTTTTAAACTTATGTCAAGTTTTGATACTACATTGACCAATGACCATGCAAATCCATATGTATCAGTAGTAAAGCGGCTTGGGTGGTACTTTTTAGCATCAACTCCAATTTGATACACATAAAGCACACACTATTTTTTATGCTGCATTGACCATGCAAATCCACACAGATCTCTTATATAGTAGTGGCAGTAAGGGTAGTCTTATCACTACATTTAAATCATAGATATGAAGCACACTACTAACAACTACTATGAGTTATATGAATCAGGATAGCGTAAGAAGCAAAATTCTCTGTCCGTACCATGAGAGTATGCCGTGTGGCAATTTGTAAGATTATTACTTGATTTCCTTGAGGTTACTGCAGGAATATGAGATAAACATATCAGTACTTATGTTAACAAAGGTAAGCCTATACTTAAGAGCCTATTCCCCTATTCTGCACTATGGGAGCTCCATGTGCCTTACATACCAGCCAGGGCCACTAAATGATAGAGTTTTAGTATTAACTCAATAAAAGCTCACTGCATCTCAAGGATTTTGTTAAAGCAGTTACAAAGCCCTGCAAAAAATATCGCATCCACCATAAGATTTAGTGTCTCTTAACGGAAAGGCAGTTAGGCTGTGAAATAACATCTTACCACGATCATGTTCATCATCAGCGTCGACTGGCAAAAATTCCCTACCCACCCTGTCTTAAATTCCAAAACAGAAATTTTGTACTTAGCCATACTCTTGTGTGTTCTACTGCTATGGCTTGTCGTGACTAGAAAAACGTCATGCAAAGTTTATCTAATAGATTTCGCCTGTTACAAGCCTCCAACTCCGCAGCAGTGCACAAAAGAGCTTGTTATGAAGCAAGCAACACAAAGTGGTTATTTCTCAGAGAAAACACTGGATTTCTTTAAGAAAGCTTTGGAAAGATCTGGCCTTGGTGACTCCACTTATTTGGCAGAGGTATTTTTTGGAAAAACATATAACCCATCAATGAAGATGCAAGAAGGGAAATCAAGATGAGCGTTTTTGGTTCAGTAGATATGCTTATGGCAAAAACGGGTGTAAGATGTAAGGATATTGGAATCCTTATTGTGAATTGTTGTGTTTATAACATAGAGCCGTCTCTTTCAAGCATGATAGTTTTAACCGGTATAAGCTTAGAGAAAACGTCATCACCTACAACCTTGTTGGGATGGGATGCAGTGCAGGACTTCTGGCGATAGGACTTGCTAAACAGCTCATCCAGGTTATTTGGCACCATTAAACATATTTTCGTATTATAGACAGCAAAATCAGTTTAACAGCCATATTTCGTTCAACATTTTCCCTACATCTTATCAACACTACTTGTGTTCTTAACACCACCATCAATACCACGCAATTACGATACACTGCAACAGTTAAAATACTGAACGTGCATGTTTTTATTTACTGCTAATTTTCACAGGTACACAAGAATTCATATGCATTGATAGTAAGTACAGAAAGCATTACCGAAAACTGCTACATCGGAAAAGAACGTTCAAAATTCCTCATAAACTGCCTTTTCCGCGTGGGAGGCGCTGCGATCCTCCTCTCCAACCACTCCTCCAACCGCCACATCTCCAAATACAAACTCCTTCACGCAGTACACACCAACACGTCAAGCTCTGACCGTTCCTACAACTGTATCATTCGTGAAGAAGACTCCTCAGGTATAGTTGGAATCTCAATCAACAAAGACCTCCTCCATTCCGCGATAGGCACTATAGAACCAAACCTAGCTGCATTAGATCACCTAATCCTTCCATTTAACGAGAAGTTCACCTACGTGATCAACTACATTGCAAGAAAAATCATTCCTGCGATGAACATTCATCCGTATGTACCTACAGCAAGGCTGTTAATCATTTCCTCCCTCACGTTGGAGGCAAACCCGTGCTAGATGAGCTTCAGAAAACGCTAGGATTTTCAGATGATAATATGGAAGCTTCTAGAATGACGTTGTATAGGTATGGAAATACATCTAGTAGCTAGATATGGTATGAGTTTGCTTACATAGAAGCAAAAGGTCGGGTTAAGAAAGGTGATCACCTGGCAGATTGCGTTCGGGTCAGGTTTTAAGTGTAATAGCATTGTGTGACGCGCGGTTAAGACTGTTGATCGTGATGAGTATAATCCTTGGACGGATGAGATTGATGGATTTCCGGTTACGTTTGTGGACTGTGGACCAATGCCTGTTTATCTTGCACCTTCTAAGTGATATCAGTTAATGTTTAATTTTACTACTTTATGTTGCTTGAATGTTTAGTGCTTTGAAACATATGTTTTTGCAATTATCAGCTAAATTGTTAAGCTTTAATAACAAGTCTTTTGGAATGAAAACTGTTGGTTAATCCAAACAATGGTCATGGTGTATCAGCTTGTCTCATTTTTATGGTATTTGTGTGCCACTGGTTAGCAAGAATAGTTAGACATTTTGTGTGGAGTTCGGGTTCGGTTGGCAGGTCGGAAAACTCCAACCATAAACACGATTATTTTAAATAATCGGGTCAACATCGTCAACCCTAACTTGTTTACAAACACGACCCATTTAATCCGTTTAATTAAATGGGTTGCGGGTTATACGAGTTACATGTGTTACACAAGTTAAATGGGTCAGCAGGTCGACTTGTTTAACCTACCAGACTCATATATTAATCAATCACTAGTTTCATTCTTAATGTTTTTAGGCTAGTTGGCAAGTCTACCCATTTAACAGACCACACAACCTCAACATGACATATTTAAAAAGAGGTTTAAGTGGATTGACTCGAACAACCCTGACCTTAACTTGTAGTTCCGTGTTGGTCGCACGTTGTGTTTCTCAGTGCGTCAAGAATTGCCACAAGTTTTATAGACGAAAGACATGAGAATTATCGAAAAAAAAGGAAAGAAAAAAACTACATTTGAAATCATACCTTCGTGTCGATGTCACTCTCTAAACCGAACTTTGTATTTGGTTTGTGAGTGTGTTTCTTTGGCTTATTAATTTTTGTGGGGCATGTATTTGGTTGTGACTAGGGTCGTCTTACTACGGGCTTAGGGTCATTCGTTTAGTTAAGAGAGAGAATATGACGTGTCGTTGAGGTGGCAAAGAAGATAAAAAAGGTCGGGTTACCATAACTAGGGGTGTCAAAAAGATCGGCCTGAGCCGTCCCGAACCCGATTAAGCCTATTCGGGTCGAGTTACTTGAGTTAATAATTTTATTCGGGTCGATTCGGGTCAACCCGCCTAACCCGAGTTCTAAATAGGGTCAGGTTCGGGTTTTTTTAAGCCTCAACCCGAATTGACCTGAACTTGACCAACCCGACTCGATTTACAATGTAAACATATTGAAGCAAACAATTTTTATAATCATTTTATTTATATTCGGGTTAGTTTTTTTGTTGCTGCGTAGTGTTGTATTAGGTTTAGAAAAATGTTGGATTGGGGGAGGCTTAGGTTTGATGTGAGGGGGTTATGGTTGTTTATAGATTTAAGGCAAGAATGTGTATATGTATTTTTTTTTTTATGACTGAGCCTTTCTTTAGCTAATTTGGTATGAATAAAATGACGTCATCTGACGTGATGAGGATGTCATCAAACGAGCCAACTCATGGTGATGTCACAAAAACAGCGTTGCATTAGATCGTTGGCTAAGATTTGGTCTGAAAAAAGTGACCGGCATATGACATGATGCGGACGTCATCAAAACGGGCCAATTCATGGTGACGTCATACGACAAACGGCTCCGTATTAAACCTTGCATAAGCCATCATAAATTCCTTTAACTATATATTTCGTTGTTGGGACCAATATCTATAGCACACAAGCTTTGAACTCAAAGAGATTAAGATATTTTCTAATTTTAATGTTTAACGTTCGCGACAGGTAAATTGTGAAGAGAATGCTATCCACAAATTCCTTATCAGCTTGAGAAAAACAACATTTTAGATTGATGGTAACTATTTTGTATGTATACTTAGAGAAGACTATATATAGTACTAATTAACTTATAAAATTATAAAATGATAAGGATGCAAAAAAAATTTCACAAAATTTGTTTCCCCACCGTAAAATTTTACTAATAGCCGCCAAACGGCACACCCAGAAACAAACCACACTCCCTTCATATCACACCTTGTACGTACGCATAACATCTTGTACATCTCCATTTTATCAAATACATGGGGTGACCCAGTAGTTTGGATTTGGTTTCCTAAGTGGTTAAAGTCCCCGGAGGTCCCAAGTTTAAACATTGGGGAGAAAATTAATCCCCATGTGGCCACGGAGGTTCACCTGCGATGACTCCAGGCTANAATCTCAACACAAATAAATAAAAAAGTACCACCCACCGAACACACAAACACACACACACAGACACTTATCCTATTTCTACTCACACATCTCCACGCTCTCCAAAAACTCCTTCTAACTCTTTTTCAGGTACACACACATTTCTTCCACCTCTTTAATCTTTCAAATTAATTTCATAATTATATCAAATTACGTTATACTTTTATTTAATTAGCTAATTCACGGTGAAAAACGGTTAAATTTTGATATACACCTTTTTTTAACCGTTTTGTTTCTTATATTTTAATTTTTACTGTTTAAAACTGAAATTAACTAGCGTAAAAAGTCAATTAGCGGTCATATCCACTCATACGTTTGATTTAATCTCTTTGACCGTTAAAAACACTGTTGAAGTTAGTTAGATCTGTTGGAATTAGTAGATCTGTTGACTGTTACGAGCCCTAATTTTGAACTAACATGATTTTATCTTTTAGAAATTGATATTATTTTTAGATTTTTTGTTAACTATTTAATTTTTATATAAATATTTTGTGATGTGAGATGGTTTTGATGTTTGTGTAGGTGTAGGAAATGGCGGGAAAAGGTGGGAAGGGACTATTGGCTGGGAAGACGACTGCAGCTGCGGCGGCTGCTGCTGCGAGCAAGGACAAGGATAAGAAGAGGCCCATTTCGCGCTCTGCACGAGCTGGCCTTCAGGTATATCTGTCTATACCATGATTTGTTGTGTATTATATGTGGTTAATGACTTATATAAGTGTTTGAGATTAAAGTTGAATGTGGCTTTATGTTTGGTAGTTTTCTCATCGCAGACCCAAAACCGACCGAGACCGAACCGAAGGACTAACGGTCCGGTCTCGGTCCGGATTTTTCCTTATTTCGGTCTCAGTCCGGTCCGAGCTGGTCTTATGTAAAACCCGACTATTATGCCTTCTTGGACCGGACCGACCGAAGGACCGGACTGGACCGAACACATTCGGTCCGGTCCTCGGTCTAAGGTTTTGGGCTAGTTCGGTCTCGGTCCGGCCCCGTTTTGGCCGGTGCGGTCCGGTTTTGGACCGTTGATCACCCCTAAGCGGTTGTAAGAGGCTTTTCCGTGAGAACATGGTTAACTTTGAGTATGTGTGCTTACTTCTTTGATACGTAAAAGTTTTAATTTTAGCTCGTTACAAAACTTATAATTGCGAAAACATTTGAACTTATGAATGTTAGAACATTTACTTGAAGAATAAGTAACTAACTACGTTCTCACTCGACAACTCTCTTGCAACCACGCGACAGGGTGTGGGGTACATCTGACTAAAATAATTTTTAAGTGAGAAATTTACCAAACACAATTCTTTTTATTTGCTTAGTTAGCTATGATGTTTGCGAATGTTGTGTATATGTGTGAAATAAATTGTACGTATAGTATATTTGTATTTTTTTTTATTTGTTTGTTTTAATATATGGTCAACTAGGTATAGACAGTAGTGTCCACGATTATAGCTGGCTTAGTTTTCCTTGTTTGGTAGTTTTCTCATCTGATAGTGATTATAGTCTAATGTACTCCGTATCTTCAGGTAAGTGTGGTTGTAAGGTAGTTCTTATGTTAGAATGTAGTAATTTATCTTTGCGTATATTTGCTTTCCTGTTTGGGCAATTGGAAGTTCTAATGTTAGCTTGTTACAAAACTTATAATTGGCTAAACATTTTAACTTCTGATTGCTAAATTAGTAAGTATGTCAAGGCTAACTATGTTCTCTAAGTACCTTACAACTACATTAACTGAAAGTGCAGGGTTTATTTGACTAAAATCATTTCTAAGTGAGAAACCTAACCAAAAAAAATCAATTCGAGTCAATTATTTGTTTAGTTAGTTATGACGTTTCTAGAAAGTGGTTATGTATGTAAATTAATTTGTTTAGGGTGGTTGTTGAGGAGCCAATTTTGATAAGTTTGTGAACTCGTGTCATTTAAGAATTCATAGTGGATGTTGACATGCTGTGTTCATTGTTGCTGCTTTTACTTCATTGACTTTTACGAGACTAGCTAAAGGCTGTTAGTATTCAGCGTGTTTGCTTTGAATTGATGTATTGCAGTCAACAAGGTTCAGTGGTTATGGATATTAAGATGAACAAATTATTGTATAATCATGATATTTTACGCCGGCTAATCGAGTTTAAAAATATATGGTACGGAACTACGGACAGTAAATTTGCATATACCATTATTTCTTGTGTTTACTATACAATCAATTAAGCATAGAAGTATTCAAACTAAAGTTGATTTATAATTCTTTGTTGGTAGTTTTCTCATTATGATTTTAGTCTAATGTAACCACGTACCCGTTTGCTAACCGTTGTTGTATGGTACTTCTTCCCTGACAGTTTGTTGTCTTTGAATATATTTGAGGTGCTTATATAACACACTAATTTTCTAAACATTAGATTTTATAAGTGTCAGAGAAGTAAGCAAGTATATTCCAAGTTTATAAATACATTATTAAGAAAGGGTGCCTTAAAACAAGGTTCAGTTGAACGGGACATATGACGAAAATCATTTTTGAGTGAGAAATTACAAAACAAACAATTTTGAGTCAGTTTATTTTCTTAGTTAGGTATGATGTTTTATGTTTATGGGAAGTGGCTGTGTTTCAAAACTTTAAATAGGTGAAGTGGTTGTTGATGGGTCATTTGACAATTCCGTGACCATGTGCTATTGTGAATTCATAGTACATGTTGTGCTCGTTAGTTCTGCTTTTACTTCATTGGATTAATGAATCTAGCCAAAGGTGTCTAGCATGTGGCAGTTTGCTCTGAATTGATATGTTGCAATGAACTAGGTTTAGCGTTTTATGAATACTGACATGGTTAAATTTAGTGAGCACGCGAGAATTTATGCTGTGTAATCAAGGTTAAGAATGCTGTCTAATGACATGTCTTAGTGGCTAGTGGGTGAACTGAGAGGGATCCCTGTTCAGGCTACCCGGGCAAATTCAAGCTATTTTGGCTCTAATGTATGCGGCCTAACCGGTATTTCTGTGGCTGTTTCCGGACTTTGCCTTGGCCATCCCAAGATGTTCACCCAATGAGGTTTGAACCTAGAACTTCAGGTTGGTTACTTGAGATGGTTTCTCAGTGGCTAATGGTTGGTTTATTAATTATTGTTGTCATGAAGGTGTGTATCAGTTCATCATTACTTGAAAGTGTACTGATGTAGCGTAAGCTATTTTATTACGTAGTAGTTCTTTTTGAATTCATTTGTGTTTGACCCTACCAGGTATTAAATACAATAGTCTTATATCTGTTGACTAAATCACCCCTTATAACTTTGTAAGTGAGGCTAAGTTTTTAATGCATTGGATGTAGGGGAACAAACTTACTACGACGCCTATTGTCAATTTTGGGTGTGATGCTTACTTCTTGATGTAAATTTGAATTATATTACGACTATTATCAGATGTATAGTTTTGTTATTCCTAAACTTTTTTTAAGATCAGTGATAAAAAAGTATGTTAAAACAAAATTGCCACATATTGAGTAGTCTGTTTCTGACAGTATCGTTGTGTATTCTCGAGTTGTATCACTTGCTGATGCTAGATGTCTTTTACCTTATGAATAAGATGAATTAGGCGACTTTCTACATGTCTGACCTGTTTTCTTAAAGTCCTATTGAGAATAAATGTTTCTTTTGTTTGGCGGTTACCCAACTACCCAAGTCATGTATGCGTAGTACTAATATATTTTTCTTTACCAATTCAGTTTCCAGTTGGAAGAATCCACCGTCATCTCAAAACGAGGACCTCTGCACATGGACGAGTGGGAGCCACGGCTGCTGTCTACTCAGCAGCAATTCTCGAGTACCTAACTGCTGAGGTGCTTGAGTTGGCCGGAAACGCCAGCAAAGATTTGAAGGTGAAGAGGATCACCCCACGACACTTGCAACTTGCTATTCGTGGTGACGAGGAGCTCGACACTCTCATCAAAGGTACCATTGCTGGAGGTGGTGTCATCCCTCACATTCACAAGTCGCTCATCAACAAAANTTTATATTACGACTATTATCAGATGTATAGTTTTGTTATTCCTAAACTTTTTTTAAGATCAGTGATAAAAAGGTATGTTAAACAAAATTGGCACATATTGAGTATGTTTCTGACAGTATTGTTGTGTATTCTTGAGTTGTATCACTTGCTGATGCTAGATGTCTTTTACCTTATGAATAAGATGAATTAGGCGACTTTCTACATGTCTGACCTGTTTTCTTAAAGTCCTATTGAGAATAAATGTTTCTTTTGTTTGGCGGTTACCCAACTACCCAAGTCATGTATGCGTAGTACTAATATATTTTTCTTTACCAATTCAGTTTCCAGTTGGAAGAATCCACCGTCATCTCAAAACGAGGACCTCTGCACATGGACGAGTGGGAGCCACGGCTGCTGTCTACTCAGCAGCAATTCTCGAGTACCTAACTGCTGAGGTGCTTGAGTTGGCCGGAAACGCCAGCAAAGATTTGAAGGTGAAGAGGATCACCCCACGACACTTGCAACTTGCTATTCGTGGTGACGAGGAGCTCGACACTCTCATCAAAGGTACCATTGCTGGAGGTGGTGTCATCCCTCACATTCACAAGTCGCTCATCAACAAAACCACAAAAGAATGATCCATCACTTACATAGATGTTCTCTTTTTTTTACTTTCAACAAAGACTCTTGACTATCAACTACTTTAGTTTTTTTAGCATCTGGGATTGTGGCAAGGATTCATGTAGTTTGACTTTGACTTTCTGTATCCCTTAGATTGTAGAATTGTTGTACATGGCCTGCCTGCCTGCATATCATCTTTGGATTCCGGTGTGCTTTATGTAGTATTACATTATGTTCCTTGGTCGTTATGTTTTACCAGTTTGTAAACTACCAGTAGTTGCAGTATGCACTTTTCTCATGTTTGTGTCTTGATGGTTCTGTATAGCTTGTCCTTTGATGGTCAAGTTTATACACATATCTTTGGTGGGACTTGAACCTACAACGTTGCAACTTGTTGCTGGTGGTACACTTCTAATACTGTTGGAGTTGTCGGCACAAAAGAATGTTGATTGTTTACAGCTCATGTCCTAAATATGCGTTTGGTGTTGATATCAATTTTGCATGCTGATCTTTGATTTTTAGGACTTCTGAGACCCATCCTGGTTCCTTCAATGATTACTTGTTTTTGTGATGAATTGCAATATGAAACTCAGTTTGTCTTGTATATCTAGTTGCGATCTAGAAAATGTTTATGTTTGAGCTTCTTGGGGAGAAAAATGAGATAGATTCTACCAAGGAAACTGACAGGAAAGACTGCTGTCAAGTTAAAGATAATTGCAAGTGTTTAAGAGGATATATAAGAATCTTCATAGAAGTAACGTCCAATACGAGATTACAAGGCCGGCTGGTTTAACAAGTCAGCAAAAGTTACAAATTATTATTTACTCCATTGGTTTTAAGTTTAAGTAGTAAATAAAATGAAAGTCGAGTATTAGAATATTATCTATCATAGAAAAAGGAACCTGGGTTTATTATAATTTGAAGTTGGAGTTACATTTACTTAATGTTTTTCCATATTCTATCATAGCAAACTGGCTTGTGCCGAATCAATTGTATAATTTAGCGCAAATAAAAAATGTGACGGGTGGGGTTCCCAAAGTATCTACACTAGAGAACTTGAGGAAATTCTCTTGTTCCCACTTTTGTTTGTATTATAAACACATGCAAATACTGAAATACATATATTTATCTCTAATCCTAATACTTGTCTTGTAAACCAACATACATTTATTCCTCGTCTTAATATTTATCTCATGGAAACCACCATTTTTTCTACTCCGGCTAGAATAGGAATACCATATTCAACACGAGTTAACAGTAGTTGGCCTAAGCGTAGTCGTCTCACAGTTGTATATGTATTAACACCATCAACTTCTACTAACCACCTCAAGACGGAGTCTACCACCACAGGTACAACGAAAATCATATACAAAGACAATTGGTTCGATCATGTTGCCATTAACTACCTCTCTAAAGCCGTCCAAGACACCGTTGGTAACTATACCTTTTACTACACGTTGTTTGATTTATTTTTATTTTTTTTGAAAGGTAACTGACTAACTATATTGTTCACCTTTTTCACCGAGAAAAAAAAGGAAAAAAAAAAAAAAAAAAAAACATGTTTTTAGTCCCCACAAAGTGTCGGGTTGATTATATAACGTGTTATTTGGTTGTGGGTCGAAAATGTAGGTATGAGAAATGAGGAGAGCGGGTACGAGAGCTTGGTGGTTGCAGCTGGAGCTGTTTTTCGTGGCTTTGACCCGATCCAACAACGTAAACTTGTTGTGAAAGCTCTTCAGAATGCTGTTCCTCGACCTATCTCATTCATGGCAAGTTGTTTTTTCGTTTGTTATTGTTGTCTTGATAAGTTTTAGCCGAACGCCAAATGGCATTACAATAGTTATCACTTATCATAAGGTCTAATACTATTATGATAGTACGAGTACTTCTTTTGCGTAAGGTTATAACATTCGTTATTTAATAATACTCCATTGTTACTTGAAGTAAAAATTTAGTAACTCAAATTGTGGTTTGAAAATTTCTTTGTTTTATTTTTCACAGATATTCTAGTTAATCAATAGCCAAAACATTTAAGTATAATGTATTTATTTAGCATTAACATTTATTTAACAATTTCATACCTTGTTCAAACTTCAAAGTTATTTAACAAATAAAGCAGATAAAATATATACATCGATCCTTTCTTTTTCCAAATATTTTACACTTTTTGGTTGGCTGATCACGGCCTAGCTGTACCTACCATTTCTTTTTAGGGATCAACATCAGTAATTAGGGACGGAGCCAGGACCATATATGACCGGGTGCACAAAAAAATTTGAACAGTAATACTAGAAATACATTTCGATGGACCGGGTGCATTTAAGATGACTTTAGGAAAAATCGATGTTTTCTTCAAAAATTAACACTATATCGAAAAAATCCATGGGGTGCACGGGCACCCGTGGGAACCTCCTGGCTCCGTCCCTGTCAGCAATGCGCAGTTCATACAAACGATACAAAACCTTCATATAGGAATTCACAAAGAAACAATATTAATCCAATTAATCAAGATACACAATGAGGGTGTATTAATATAATTTTGCACTTCTCGACATGTTATGTTTATTATTCTAAGTGGTTATATTCAATTTTGGGTAATAAAATTCTTAACTCTTGTGTTCAGGAATTCACATGTTGACTATCATATGTCTATAAATGAAAGTATAATTTATTTGACCATTTTGTTTTACTCTTTGTTTCATTTTTCAATTTATCTAACGTTAATCAGTTTTATATCATTTTAGAAAGAATGAAAATAATTAAACTTTGTCATGTATACAAACTTAAAAACGTGCAAACATGCATACGTACATATGGATTTATGCTTACAAACATACAAAAAAACAATAGCTGAACTCTTGTTTTTTCGCTGAGCAGATCAAGACAGTGATGCCACCTTCAAAGTTTTCTAGGGAGTATTTCGCGGCATTCACGACCCTCTTCTTCCCTTGGCTTGTCGGTCCATGCGAGGTAGGCAACGAGGCTCATATCCCGTGTGTACATTTGAAGTTTACTACTATTATTACATTGAGAGAAATTAGAATTATTATACGAGATGATTATTTGGATACTTGGTCNTTAACTCTATACTTACTAATTTTATATTTTATATTTTCTTTTTATATAAAAGGTCAGAGAATCTGAGTTTGAAGGAAATAAAGAGAGAAATGTTGTACATGTAAAGAAATGCAGGTAATTCTATTGTAATATAAACTTCAAAGTCTTCTATTTATTGTGACTCTTCTTCTAGTTAAGAAAATTTAACTTAGAACAATTTACAACAAATTTAAATTTCATAATGATCATATCACCTTGGTACGATCATGTACTATTCTTCGTATGTTGAGGGTTGAGGCGTTGTTTTTCATCCGTTGAGTGTGCTTGGTTGGTTTAGCTTTTCTTGGGTCGTTGTAGAGTTTGTGGTGCGGATCTTGTGTTTGTTCAGATTTTCATGTGGGTGTGAGCTAGTTTATGTAGTTTCATGAGGGTCGAGGTGTTGGGTCAGGTGAGCAAAGGTTGAGTATTTTTGACGTGTGGTGGTTTTACAATCATAAGGTTCTTCTTTGTCAACGGATTTTACATATCACTGTGCTACCACTCGATTTGTTTGCATGGTTGAAAGTTTATGTTTGAGGTTTCGGCAGTGTCAAGGTTGTGTGTGAAGGTCGTGGTCGGGTTTTTATCCAATCTCCATGCTCTCAAATCGGGTGATGCCCTTAAGTGGTTTGGTGTTGTGCTAGAGTTTGAAGACAAGTTGTTCTCCTTTGTTTCTTGGATCTCCGTTGTTGATTCAAGGATCTTTTTGGATAGAGGTTTTAGAGTCATCGTAGTTTAGCGAGGGTCGTGTTTATGGTTGTAGTTTGTAAGGGTCGTTGTTATCACTGTTGATCGAGTTTGATGTAATTCCTAGTATCTTGCTAGTTTTAATTTTATAAAAATTTATTGCCTTTCAAAAAAAAAGAAATATTCTTCGTATGATCTGAATATACTACGAGTGCGATGGCATATTCTAACAACGTACAATTGTTTTCAGGTTTTTAGAATCGACTAATTGCGCAGGAATGTGCACCAATCTTTGCAAGATACCATCACAAGAGTTCGTTAAGGACTCATTTGGTGTACCTTTTACCATGGTTCCAAGTAAGCACACATGTAAATACAATATATTCATGTTTTGTTGTAGCTAAAGTGTGAATTTAAGCTAAGTATTGTGATTTGCAGATTTTGATGATATGAGTTGTGAGATGATATTTGGGCAAGAGCCTCCTGCCTTAAAAGATGATCCAGTATTTAAACAACCATGTTATAAACTATGTAATCTCATCACTCCTTTACTAAAACTCAAGTACTAACCTATAACCAGAAAAGAAAAACACATGAGCATATGGTATTTACTATTACAAAAAGATAAAACTGTTAGAGTATGCAATTAACATGTTATTAAGTAATGTTAACTTGTTTAATAATGTTCACATATTTTGTATAGGTAATGCAAAACATAAGCATGATACAAAGTGCATCACCTAGCTAAGCCCCTGAAGGACATGAAGGCTAGCATGGAACAGTACATAGAGATTCAAGACCTACTGAAGACTCAAATATATACTTACATACGCCGATTTTCAATCAAAATGAGTGGTGATACTTGCACCATTTTTATTGATGCACACATCACAATTATGCATATAGCATATTGTAATATGTGCATTAATGATGTAACATTGTGGTATGTGCATAAAAAAAAATGCTGCAAGTATCAACCCCAATCAAAATCCCCTATATTTATCATCAAAAATGCAAACATATTTTTAATTAACTTGTTACATATTATGTTGGCGAAATCAGTTGTTTACGTTGGCTAGTTTGATTAATTTGAAGAAGTACATGCTCGATCAACCATTCTGATTAGTTGGTGACTTCACATGAGGAAGAGTAAACTACATCTAAGAAAAGTCAGTTTGATACATCATTCTTTTAATGTATTTAAGTGTGAAGTTTCTAATCAAGTCCATGAAATGTTCCAACACTAGAGCAAATCCTTGATCACATGTTCTTTTTGGTAAGACATGACAATCCAGTTATTTGCCGCTTCATGAAACAAGAGGTGTGTACGTCGTGTTCCATTCTACAGTACTTATAACATATTACAATAAAAACGTGAATACGTACATATCATTCATCAACCAAGGGCAAGTCGCCAAGTCGTCCCTAGTAAGTAGACAAACCCATAAATGATTAAATGCTAAATGGACTATTTTCAAAGCCCCTACATGGCTACATAGCATACAATTAGTCATTTAAACTACGCTAGCGAGACTCATTACAACCCTTGCAAAGTCTTTTCATTGAGAACTAACTTGAGTTACACGTTTGTGGCAGTCTCACAAAGTAATTCATCAGTCAATCCTAAAACAAAATTTACGTTATAACCATGATATCAGATATAACCGTGAAGATGTTAATAACCAAGTCTTCAATTGTTTTCCCCTTTTCATATTGATCAATATACTATGAATCTTTTTTTAACGAAATCAGTCCATATATATATAAAGTTTTTTCGTATATGAAATTTATATGAGATAATCTTAGCTTTAAAACCTAAACTAATACAAATGAATTTCAAAACAGGTAATTATTGTAGATATTTTCTAAAGATGCAATGGAAAAACAGCCTTAAAATGGTATATAGTACGGTGCAATACATATGGTACGTACTTGTTGTGCGGTGATCATATGATTCATATATAGATCGAGGCAAACCTATGTGTCCACAGTAGCTAATAACTTAAGGGGGTGGCAGTCATGATTCGATGCCTCCCCCATGATTCATCATTAACCAATTATATCAAGCCACCTTATTTCATGATTCAACCATGCCTCACCATACTTTTTTAGTGGCAACCATGATTCCATGCATCAAGTAATTTTATTTTTTATTTTTTATATTCATAATTATATTAAACAATTTAATAAAAACATTAAATTTTATTAATAATTCAAAGAAAATTACATAATACTTAGAATAAAAAAACATAATTATATCTAAAAATTACAAGGCCATCCATATTTCTCTGCGAGCTCACGTTTTTTTGGCAAGAGTGATCTCTCGCATAGTCTGATCGGTTATGTGATCGTGCGGTTCGTTATAGAACTTCATCGCCCGATAAAAAGTCTTTTCTTCAACACTACGGAGTTGTGCCGCCATCAACTTTTCGGCCAAGTCATCCTTTGCAAGTTTTTTCTCCACCACCGTCTCCAATAGTTGTGTTTTCTTTGCCGTGTAGGTGTCGAAGCTCACAACAACACTATTCTTTGTTGACGAATCGCTTTCGGTCTTTTTGCCTTTTCTTTTCCGTGTAGGAGTTGTGTCGTCATTCAGATCCGGAATAACGGTCTTAGCATTCTCATTGCTTCCCGACTCATAGTTGCCCGATTCCGACGACTTTCTTCGTTTGTCGGAATTAGACGAATTTGCTTGAGCCACACTTGGTTGTTCCAACCATTTGTCTGCTTTGCTAACAATCTCCCATGCTTCAATATGACTAAAAGACTTGCCTTTTGTTTTCTTATTGTAATCGGCCATGGCATTTTTCATCAAGTCAATATCGCCACACCCACTCTCACGAACACGGTTCTACAATTATAAAAGTAACAAGTATAAATTAATACAAGTATACAAATATTAAGTATAAATTAATACAACTATATCAAATACAAAGTATAAAAAGTATAGAGTTTAAAAATTACTTGTTGGATGAATAGGCTGTTAAAAGTACTCATGGCGGTATGCATATTTTGCCACTTTGTGTTCAAGCTATGATAAGTTCGATTAGTATCTTTCACGTTTTCCTTGAAATGCTCTAGAATTCTTTTCCAAAAACTTTCTCTATTTTGTTCATTCCCGACTTTTGGACATGTCGATATATGAACCCACGCTTTTGCCAAAGCCACCTCTTCATCCGATGTCCAATTTTTTTCCGATTTTTTTTTTCTTTTTTGGACAATTTCGTTTTCTTGAACTTCTTGAACATCTTCATCATTTTCTTCTTGGCCTAATACATAATATTCGGATTATAACATATTCGGATTTAAAAAAATAAAAAAAATGTATAACGATTATAAAAAAAAAAGGTTAACGATTATTAAAAAAAAAGTATAACGATTATTAAAAAAAAAGTATAACGATTATAAAAAAAAAAGTATAACGATTATAAAAAAAAAAGGATACCGAATGTATTTTGTGGTTGAGTTTCGGGAACAAAATCAATTTCATCATCCTCGTAATCATATAGCGATAGTTCTCGTTCGACACTTGGTTCATGCCGCGATGGACCGTCACGGAAGTCATTGAACGGGTCGAACTCACTTGTCATTGCTATATTGTATTGGCTTGGATTCATCGGTGGAAGTTGGTGATAATAGGGTTGAGGTGGAGGTTGGGTATAGTAGGGTTGCGGTGGAGGTTGGGGATAGTAGGGCGATTGAACTTGCGGACGAACGGGTTGTGATTGAACTTGCGGACGAACGGGTTGTGATCGAGAGCCTCGTCCACGACCTTTGGATGAGTTTGCACCACGTTTTGATTTATTTGGATCCATTTTTTTAAAATGAATTAAAGAGTTGGAAGCGAAAGTAGTGGAATTAGCTAGTGATTTTAAAATGGATATGTGAATAAAATGGGATTTGAAAGTGTATATTTAAAGGGAAATTTTTTATTATTATTTTTAACGCCAAACGGCTAGTAAATTAAAAGCCCAACGTTCAAAAATTAAATGCTAAACTTCCATGATTCTTCGGCAAACCATGCCTCGTCCCTTGCCGATTCGTTGATGCCGAGCTTATGGCATCACTCATGCCGCTCGGTTTGATGCTTGCCGAACCCCAAACTAAATCTAATTCCACCCCCCTAATAAGTAAGCTAGTAATCACCGTAGAACTTAGAGATAAAATCTGAAACTATAGTAACTAAATTGCAAAACTACTACGATAAAACCTAGCAATCACATGTGAAGTTTTTGGAAACATACATGTTAAATTACCTATCTTTAGAAAAATTCATTATGACATATTTAGAAAAGAAAAATTACAACCACTTTATCTTTACTACCTATATCCTTATTCTTAAAAACTTAAAAAACTCTTAAAAATAAGTAACGTTGATTCTCCAAAATACCCTTTAAAATAATTAACTCACATAAATCTTAAATGGCAACTTTTTTAATGGAGACATTTTATTAATGAAAACTTTAAAGATCTTTTTAATACCCTTTAAAGTAACTTAAATAAATCTTAAATGTGGTTCGTGGATGAACATATTATACATGGTTTAAACAATAATCGGTTATACCGGTTCTCACAATGATTACAAATTGAACTCGTAAGTGTTGCATTAAGAGTCACACCAAAACACAAGCTCATAAGTATAATTATTCCCGCTATAAACAGTTACTTTGCACGGGTATTCGTATAGTTTTTATAAAAAGAAAAAGGGAGGTGCTTAATTGATATTTTTAATTAGGGTTAATTGTCTGAAAATGTATCTTAATTGTCATTTTTTTGAGTTGTATGTATTATCGTTAGGATCGGACTATTTAATAATTAACTTTTTGAATTTCGTGTATCGATTGACATATTTTTCGGTATCGTATCAAGGATTTTTTGGGAATCGAGTCATATATTTTTGGAAATCGATACACAGAATAATCGAAATTCAAAATGTTGGTTATTAAATAGTCAGATCCTAACAATGATACATACAACTCAAAAAAGCGACAAGTAGGATACATGTTTAGACAATAAGCCCTTTTTTAATTAAAACCCACTTTCTCCCCCGTTTTTTAAAATTATACATCTCTCAAGAACCATAAATCGTTAACCTGCATAAATTACACTATCATGATGAGTGTTTAATTATCTTTCATTACAAATGCGCACTTTCATATACTTTCGAATAGTCAACATATGTGATATAACAATAATATGTAAGTTCGAATAGTCAACATTCTGTCGTAAAATCGGCATAAATGTTTGTGTAAAACTCCAAATGTTTCATCATTTTTGGCCTTTAAAATCACATATCTTTAGCTTTTTAAACATATATTACACATAATTTTTGAACCTTTAAATCAATACAGTTTATTCATAAAAGCTGTAGAAAATAGAAGATTTTTCTTTTTAAAATTCAAACTCGTTTGATGTGTCGAATTTGATATAACATTAATCTGTAAGTTCGAATACTCAACATGGTATTGTAAAATGAGCACAAGTATTTGTATAGAGCTCCAAAGGATCTACACTTTTCATTAAAAAAAAACATCCTTACCTTTTCAACTATATATTACACATTATATTTGAACTTTTAAATCAATACTGTTTATTCATGGAAGTTGGTGAAATAAAAAAGATAAAAAATAAAAATAAAAAATAAAAAATAAATCAAACTCGTTTGATATATTACATGTGATATAACACTAATCTATAGGTTTGAACACTCAACTTGTTGTTGTAAAATGGGCATAAGTATTTGCATACAACTTCAAAAGATTTATCGTTCTTGGACCGAAAAATAATATTTATGTCCATTTTATGACAATATGGTTTGTATTTGAATCTACAAATTAGTGTTATATATATCGCATATTAAGGCAAATATTATAATAATCCGTAACTTGGTCTTATCAATATATCCGGAGCCGGGAGGGATTGCTTTTTACTCAACTGTTTACAACTCTCTCTTTTATTTGCTTATTTACTTTTTATTGCTCATTTGATTTCTAGTTAATAAATAGTTTCGTTATTAAGTTTCATTTACTTATTTACTTTTAGTAGTTTAATTATTAGTTTCATCGGTATATTAGTTATTAAAATTTCAAAACCAAAACTTTTATTGATCAGTGATCACCCCAAGACTTAAATTAAAACCACATACTCCTCGTGGATACGATACCCGCTTGCCCTACCTAGCATAAGGTAATTAGGTTTATTTTTGATCGGTACAACGACATCGATCAAATTTTGTATATCAAATAAATTTTAATATCAAAATAATAATAATAATAATAATAATAATAATAATAATAATAATAATAATAATAATAATAATAATAATAATAATAATAATAATAATAAAATAGTAATATATTTTTTTCCAACTTTTATGAATAAATTGTAATGATTTTGAAGTTTAAAATTATGTGCGATATATGGTTAGAAAGCTTTGCAAAAAATTAAATGATCAATAGTTTAGAGTTCTACGCAAATACTTATGCTCATTTTATGACAACATGTTGAGTATTTGAACTTACAAGTTCGTGTTATGTCACATATGATATATCATGCAAACACATGTACCGAAAACCACTAACACCGGAAATTTTTTTTTTTTTTTTTTTTTTTTTTTTTTTTTTTTTTTTTTTTTTTTTTTTGTTTTTGTTTCTTTTGAAAGTGCCTCTCTATTTAAAGACAATTAAATGTTTGTCGTAATCGAGTAATTTGTTTTGCCTAACGTACGATTAACGATTTTTTAGATATACATAAAAGAAAGGTGAAAATGGTTTTAAACTTTTAATTATAAGAAACAAGTGAGGAATGGAATCGAGTGTTTTATTTCTATCTACAATTTTTTTTTATGGTATTTGAAGCACTCACGTCTTAAACCTTAGCTTATTTCTAATACTAGCTTTCAGGCCCGGCCGATGGCCAGCTAGTTTTAAGAAATTGTTTGTAAGAAAAGAAAGATAGTACATATTGCATCCTGGCAATCTAACAAAAATGGCATAACAAAAAATAGACATGATATTGATCCTGGCAAGAAGAACCCATTTCACAAAAATGAATACATTAGCTATAAACAATTTTTAAAACATATTGCATCCACTCCTCTTATATATATCTAGCATCTACATTATTTTCGTCCGGTGGATTCTCTCATTTATAGTAAGTTTGAAATTTCGTTTTTTTATATGACCCATTTATAGATAAATCGCGCCAAACCAATTCATATATAAGTAGATCGAAATTGGCACCTCTAATTTAGTAACTTATGATAGAAATTTTTATATGAAGGAATTTCAATTAGTTCTGCTTTTATTAATTTGACAATTAACTATTCATAAGAATCACAAGTATAATGCAAACGAAGCAACAAAATATTGAATGAAATTGAGTACTGGTTATTGATTAAGAAAAGACCAGAAATAAAATTTCAATAGATGTGTGCAGTACCGTGTCTAGTGAATCAACTCCTAGTGAAGAGACCTTTGACACCAGTGACTGAAATGTCATCTTTTAGAGCAAGCTGCAAACGAATCAATAAAATTTCAATTAGAATGTGTCACATGTGGTTATCAGATGATATAGTTGAGTAGTTCAATGTGCGGGAAAATAGTTTGGATAACGGAGTCATTACATCTTTGACGGTCAAACAGAATTTCTTTCTAAAACTTATAACATAACTTTATAATTAAATGTTAACAAATCAAGTTTTCACTTCACTTAGTTTCAAACCATAAGCATTATAAGAAACACACCAGTAGTGACTATCATAGCAACACAGGTGGTTTCAATCTGTACTAAGAAACAACTCCCAAACCCACTTCTACTTGTTACCTAACCCACCCATTCTATCACCTACAGTTAGAATTTACTTCAGACTAAAACCAATCAAGTGCATAAGCATATCTTTGTCGCACTCAAACCAATGTACTGGATATCCACAAACTAATCAAAACAGATGACCCCAAGGCTTTTGTATCAGTCACCAATAAGCAAAAAGAAGGTAAGATAACTACATTAGTTCGATATATAATAAATAACATCTGGAATTCCTTGATTCATTTTAAATTAGTAGATAGACTTGGAATTCCAGATAGACCCTGAATGATCAATTTTCAAGACCCATTTAACTGTTTTAAGGAGTGGTTGTGGTAAAACAACTTTAGAAAATTTTTGTTAGCATTCCCATATTGTTTAATGTGCATAATCAGGACACAACCCGTGTTCATCTTATGGCACCCATTAACATAATGAGCCAATCCGAGTATATATTTTAAAAACCAAGCGGTCAAACAGGTCAAGTCTAAAAAAAAGGATTCAAGTCATTACTTTCCATCATGGTTAAAATATAGGAATGAGATGTGCTTCCATCATTTTCAGTTACACGTGATCTCAGTCCCTCTACACGATGTGCAATGTAATTAGATATGCTCAAGCTGTAAAATGGCATCATTACCTGCGAGGTGAAACTGGCAGCAACCTTAACTGGGTCGTCCTTGGAGTTTGATGCAACATACCTGCATTTCAGATCCTTAAAAGAAACATTCTTCACATTGAAGCCAACGTTGTCACCAGGAAAAGCTTCAGTTAGAGCTTTGTGGTGCATCTCAACTGACTTGACTTCAATGGTCAAACCATATGGTCCAAAAGTGACAACCATACAGGGCTTGATGACAACCTAAGGCTTGAAACAATAAACAACGCAAACTATTCATCAATTTTAATGAGTATAATATTAGTCCAAAACTTTTAAGGCAAACTATGTGTATGTATTTGTCATAAATTAACTTTTGTTTTCTCATATTATTGGTACTAATAGCAGAGCTACAACAGTCATATTATTTATGATAAAGCATGAGAATCTTACTTAACAACACCATACCCGAGTGCATCAGCAGCATGTTCAAGCTCTTCAGCATTCCACTCATCAGCCATTCCTGCAAAAAATGCAGATGTAGTCACTTAACTAAAATCAAAACACGTCAAATGGGTTGAAAGCCATAACGAATATATTTGGTATACCTTGTCTCGCAAGGAGCGGTCTAAGCGACTTTTAGCTTCTAACAGCAAATTAACCAAGTTAACCACTTCAGTACTAAAAGTTTAGAATCTCTCGCAATCATTACCTTGAATAAGACCAAATCCTACATGACTTAAAGGTCATTTAGAATGATCATTTCCGATCCACCCTGCACGTTTAGCACCCTGGGGGGAAAATTGTTGAGCTAAAAAAGTATTCAATTTGATTTCTTGACCTTTTTTTGAAGGTGTTATCAGTTATAGTTTATTAAATTTACTTACATTGATGCACTGATGCACATTTCAGTATAGTCTCATTGCCCTACATCAGTCAACATGCAGTATCCAGTATGCTTTTTCCACATTAAGTGCATGCCTACATATTCAGACATTGGTTTTTTTAGCTTTTCCGAAATTAATTGAAATATGTTTGGACAAAATCAGCATTTAAAGCAAGCAAACTACCACAAAGTTGTAAGATCCACAAGATGTCATTTTTGTCCTTCAATAATTACCGCCTCATCCCCTTAACTTACTATAGTCAAACCCGTTTCCTTCAATGAATCTCAAGTCTTGCTAATGTAGGGATCATAAAAGCTTTTACCCTGAAAATAAATGGAATGAAAATTAAGAACATGCTATTAACCAATAGTTTCGCATTGACCCCAAGACGCTGATTACCTCAAAATAAGAACAGGCTATTAATCAATAGCTTCGCATTATATGACTGCTTTTTGGGTTCGACTTCTTAAATGCATCTTTATATCTATAAGGACTATTAACCAATAGTTTCGCAAGTAACCTAAGGCATTATTTATAGCTACAAAAAACTGTTAACTTACAGTATCACAAACAATCTGAAGGCATTGTTTTGCAGTCAAGAAAAATATCTACATTATATAGATATGGCAGAAAGTACCTCAGTAGGGGTAACCCACAATATTCGAAGGTATAAATCAGACTTGGGCTTAAGTGAAACCGTGAGTAGCCTTTCAACTCCTCGAGGATTATCTAGGAGCCATATCTGAATTGCAAGTATTAGTATGATGTTCAGTACACATCCTCTTTTAACTACATGACGCCATTTGCAACATGATGGAATACAACCTGTCATTTCTTTGGGACCAGAAGGTGCTCTGACTGATCCTTCCTATTTTCTCAAGTAAATCTTCATAAGGACTAAAATGTGCTAAATCGAAAGCCCTCCGAATAGGCTTTACTCGCATATGAACCTGCATGAATTGATATAAACAAAAATTAACAAACCATAGAAACAAAAAACCAAAAATCAACAAACCATAAAAATTAATAATGTTTATTCCCAGACTAATAAGAATTGCCTTTTTATAGATCAAGAATTAGGTTAAAATGGTTTTCAAAATTTAAAATTTTAGGTGGATAACTAAGGAAACAATTTGAAAACTTTAATTATCCGCAAAAATCATGGAATTCTGTTGTGGTATATTTATTTAGGGGCGTTTTTTGGGATTTTTTTAAAAAGTTACCTACATTAAAGTTGACAAAATATTTGAAAGTCACATTTAATTCAAAAATTACATTAACAATTTAACACTAACATTAACATCTACTATTTTCATCATGAGGATCAAATCGTCCTAAAATTATGATACAGCCTATAATGAATCAAAAGCAAATGTTTATCTAGATCATGATTAACAACTTAACATTCATAGAATATTCGAACCTGAATATTATCACACATAAGTTTTGGATGAACAAATCTACAAAGACTGGCAAATCGATTCCAGATCCACAACATAACCACTTGATTGGTTGAAGAATTGAACAAAAACATAATGACACCTAAATCATACACCACAAATATAAATTATTTTCGAATTTGAATTGTCATGTATATAATGAATCAAAAGCAAAAATATGTTAGAAAACGTACCCATTTGAACATCAAATCTATCAGGCATCATTGAAACATTTTTAGGACAATCGATAAGCACCAAATGGATTTTGGACTATGATAATGGACTGGTGAAACTGGAGAATCATTTGGATGTGTTTATGTTTGATTAGATGATAATGAAATGGAAAAAGGTGTTTTATCATAAATTGATTAATCGTATGGATGTTTTTTTTGGATTTGTGGTGTTATTGAATTGCGGTGGGTTGGATTAGGGTTTATGCTTGAAAAGGGATGAGGGAGAGAAGTGTGTGTGTTTTTTATTGGAGCAGTTTTTGCAAATGAGAGATTGAGAAGGTATTTCGCCCATATTTTTTTTATGTGGTTTGACTTTTTTAGATGTGAAAGCAAGGAGAGCCGTTGGATAAGGGAAAATGCCACGTGGCAAATTTAGAGGATTTTTGGAGATGAGATTGGTCAAGAAAACCTTGTTTTATATAGATACCAGATAACGGCACTACATTTTAATTTCGTTTTTTTATGTCTGGCCTGCTTTCTTAAAGTCCTACCTTTTTTGAAGTTCGAAATCGTGGTCAACATTTTTCCTGTGCTTCAAGCGGGGGTTGACGGGATACTGAAACTCATGTCGTACAGCCAAGTAGAAAACGAAACAGGAATTCTCGTAGAAATTCTTCTCGTAGAAAAGAGAAAAGTGTTTTCTCTTTGTGTAGCCTACCTGCTGAAGACCGTTTTTGTTGTTTAATTGGCGGTTACTCAATTCATGTACGCGTAGCGCTAGTATATTTTTCTTTACCAATTCAGTTTCCAGTTGGAAGAATCCACCGTCATCTCAAAACGAGGACCTCTGCACATGGGCGAGTGGGAGCCATGGCTGCTGTCTACTCAGTAGCAATTCTCGAGTTTAACTGCCGAGGTGCTTGAGTTGGCCGGAAACACCAGCAAAGATTTGAAAGTGAAGAGTATCACCCCACGACACTTGCAACTTGCCATTCATGGTGACGAGGAGCTCGACACGCTCATCAAATTAAAGGTACCATTGCGCGAGGTGGTGTCATCCCTCACATTCACAAGTCGCTCATCAACAAAACCACAAAAGAATGATCCATCACTTACATAGATGTTCTCTTTTTTTAATTTCAACAAAGACTCTTGACTATCGACTACTTTAGGTTTTTTAGCATCTGCGATTCTGGCAAGGATTCATGTAGTATGACTTTGACTTTCTGTATCCCCTAGATTGTAGAATTGTTGTACTTGGCCTGCCTGCCTGCATATCATATTTGGATTCCGGTGTGCTTTATGTAGCATTACGTTATGTTCCACCAGTTTGTAAACTATCACTAGTAGTTGCAGTATGCACTTTAGTCGTGTTTGTGTCTTGATGGTTCTGTATAGCTTGTCTTTTGATTGTCAAGTTTATACACACATATATCTTTGGTGGGACTTAAACCTACAACGTTCCAACTTGTTGCTGATGCCTGATGGTACACTTCTAATACTGTTGGAGTTGTCGCCACAAAAGATTGTTATCCTTTACAGCTCATGTTCTAAATAAGCGTTTGGTGTTGATATCAATTTTGCATGCTGATCTTTGATTTTTAGGACTTGCAAGGGCGGAACAAGAACAAAAAACTAAATTTACAAAAAATGAATAAGACTATAAACACATTTCTTTTTGGGACCAGGTACATATTCGAAAATTTGAGAATTTTTTTTACCAAGATTAGTACTTCTTAGACCCATCTTGGTTCCTTCACTGATTACTCGTTTTTGTGTTGAATTGTAATTTGAAATTCAGTTTGTCTTGTATATCTAGTTGCGATCTAAAAAATGTTTATGTTTGAGCTTCTTGGGGAGAAAAATGTGATAGATTCTACCAAGGAAACTGACATTGTAAGACTACTGTCAAGACAATTTGATAATTGCAAGTGTTAAGTGGATATATAAGAATCTTCATAGAAGTGACGAGCAATACGAAATTACAAATTATGCTCCATTGGTTTTAAGTTTAAGTAGTCAATAATAAGACGAAAGTCTGAGTATTAGAATATAATCTATCATAAAAAATGAACCTGGGTTTATAATTTGAAGTTGGAATTAAAAAATGAACCATGCTTAATAAGCTCTATAATCTAGTTATCACATGGCAAATTAAATAACTTTATCAACAACAGCTTATCATACTGGCTTGTGACGAATCGATCCAAATTTAGCACAAATTAAAAATGTGACAAAACATTTGATAAATAATATTAGAGATAGGGTTAACAAAGCATCTACACTAAAAAAATTCTCTTGTTCCCACTTTTATTTGTATATAAACACATGCAATTACATATATTTATCTCTAACCCTAATATTTGTCTTATAAACCAACATACATTTATTCCTCTAGTCCTAAAATTTGCCTCATAAACCATGGAAACCACCATTTTTTTAACTCCAGCTAGAATCGGAATACCATATTCTACCCGACTTAACAATAGTTGGCCTAAACGTAGTCGCCTCACCGTTGTATCTGCACTCACACCGCCAACTTCAACTAACAACCTCAAGACGGAGTCTGCAAGCAGTCATAGTATAACTACCTCCACAGGTACAACGAAAACCGTTTACAAAGACAATTGGTTCAATCATGCTGCCATTAACTACCTCTCTAAGGCCGTCCAAGACACCGTTGGTAACTCTACCTTTTACTACACATTGTTTGATTTATTTTTATTTTCTTTGAAAGGCAACATGTTTTTAGCCCCCATAAAGTGTTGGGTTGTTTATATAACGTGTTATTTGGTTGTTGTGGGTCGAAAATGTAGGTATGAGATTTGAGGAGAGCGGGTACGCGAGAGCTTGGTGGTTGCAGCTGGAGCTGTTTTTCTTGGCTTTGACCCGATCCAACAACGTAAACTTGTTGTGGAAACTCTTCAGAATGCTGTTCCTGGACCTATTTCATTCATGGCAAGTTGTTTTTTCGTTTGTTATTGTTGTCATCAGTTTTATATCATTTTAGAAAGAATAAAACTAATAATACTTTGTCATATACAAACTTACAAACGTGCAAACATACATACATATGGATTTATGCTTAAACAATAGCTGAACTCTTGTTTTTTTCGCTGAGCAGATCAAAACAGTGATGCGACCTTCAAAGGTTACTAGGGAGTATTTCGCAGGATTCACGGCCCTCTTCTTCCCTTGGCTTATTGGTCCATGCGAGGTAGCAACAAGGCTCATATATCTCGTGTGTACATTTGAAGTTTACTATTAGTATTACATCAAGAGAAATTAGAATTATTATACTGGATGATTAATTATTTGGATACTTGGCCTATATATCCTTAAATTTTACATAATACGGAGTATAAGTTTAAGAACTTGATGAAGATAATATTTATGCTAGAAAAGTCACCAAAAAAAAATAAAAAAAATAATAAAAAATGAATAAAAAATAAATAAAAAATAAAAAACACTCTATACTTACTAATTTTATGTTTTATATTTTCCTTTTATATAAAAGGTCAGAGAATCTGAGTTTGAAGGAAATAAAGAGAGAAATGTTGTCCATGTAAAGAAAGGCAGGTAATTCTTTTGTGATATAAACTTGTAAAATTTTCTATTTATTGCGACTCTTCTAGTTAAGAATATTTAACTTAGAACAATTTACACAACAAATTTAAATTTCATGTGATCATATCACCTTCATACCAACATGTATTATTCTTCATATGATTGTGGGATGGCATATTCTAATATCAATTGTAATAATTCAGGTTCTTAGAATCGACTAATTGCGCAGGAATGTGCACCAATCTTTGCAAGATACCATCACAAGAGTTCATTAAGGACTCATTTGGTGTACCTTGTACCATGGTTCCAAGTAAGCACACACGTAATTAAATACAATATATTCATGTTTTGTTATAGCTAAAGCTAGTACGTGTGAATTTAAGCAAAGTATTGTAATTTGCAGATTTTGATGATATGAGTTGTGAGATGATATTTGGGCAAGAGCCTCCTGCCTTAAAAGATGATCCAGTATTCAAACAACCATGTTATAAACTATGTAATCTCATCACTCCTTTACTAAAATTCAAGTACTAACCTATAACCAGAAAAGGAAAACACATGAGCATATGGTATTTACTATGACAAAAAGATAAAACTGTTAAGTGTACAATTAACATGTTATTAGGTAATGTTAAGTTGTTTAATAATGTTCTCATATTTTGTATAGGTAATGCAAAACATAAGCATGATACAAAATGCATCACCTAAGCCGCCGCTGAAGAACATGGAGGCTGGAGCAATACATAGAGATTCAAGACAGATTCAAGACTGAAGACTCAAATATATACTTACATACGTACGCGGATTTTCAATTTTGAATCTGTCTAGATACTTAGTACATACTTACAAGCCTCCAAGGAAGGACACAATAGGCGATGATATCAAGCTTCTCTCTCATTTATGGATCTCTCATAGAAGTAGGAGTTTTCAATCTTGTTGGCTTGACTGGACTATTGATCCGGTTAATGCTTGTTCCAAATTGTAAATCCTGTGAGCATGTAATCTCGATGCATTGCTTACATTTTGAAGAACCGAAACCTCAAGGACCAAAGTTGCACGTTATAAACATTATAACCGTTTTGGCGGTTAAGATGGTTAGTTAGTTATAGTTAGTTATTAGTTATAGCGGTTAGAAAATGAAAGGGTGTGTCTGTTGGTTTGTACCTATTCGAAAGAAACAGAACCAACACATCCTTAGCATGAAACGTTGCAATGGTTCAAGACAACCATTCGCAGCCTATAAATACTCGAACATATGTAACGTTATTTTAGTTGGAAAGATTTACAAGTTATCTAGTTTTTATATATTGCAATTTCATTACTCGAATCTCTCTTACACAACTTTGGGACCAACATTTGGTATCAGAGCCACATACAACATCTCGTTAACATTCAGACATCCAGAAACCAAAAACATTTCGACACACAAATTCTGAAAAAACCTAAACCTTAACGAGACACTTTCATTTCAGAAACCAAAGAAGAAAACCACTGAAACTTGTTTTCAGGATCCATAATACGCGACGTATCTCAAATCAAGACGTTGCCTAGATAACTTAGACGCAAGGAAAGTAGTGCACGACCGTACTTGTGTAGAAATTGCGTTCGAAGAGGCACCAAACGAAGTGGTGACTCATATTTGCTTGTGTTGGCTTGGTTTTGAACGCGACAACTTTGTACAAAATCTCTTTGTTACATTTTGTTGGCCTTCAAGTATCATACAACAAAACAAATTAAGTCTCTTTGTCGCGGACAAAGGAGAAAGAAAGAAAAAAGGAGTACGTACGTTTGATAAAAAAGAAAAGGAAAATCGTTGGCTTGGATTAGAAGGGTATACCGAAGAACAAAACAATCGAGGATTGTTTGTAGTAACGCTAGCAAGACAAATAGACGGTGGAGAACAAAGTTAAACGCGTACAAGCAACGAAGGAACAACAAGGACTTACTTGTTGGCTTACTACCAACGCGTGGTAGGGAAAGAAGACAAGCATCTCGCTTGTTTCTTGAAAGATACCGAGGGTGTCTTAGGTTTGAAAAACCTAATCGATTTGGAAACGAAACAACAAGGACACCAACTTGTTGTGTACAAAGGAAAATCTGAGGATTACTTTGTGTTGGAATAAAATGACCGAGGCAAATTAGGGCTCGTTCCATTTCCAATTCGACACCAAAGGAGAAGAAACGTGGTACAAACTTGTGGAACTTGAAGGAATACGCGTGTGACAATCACACAAGGTCACAAATTAAATCTCAAACTTTTGGATTTCTATTTCATATTTATAGTATAGATATATAGTTTATACTATTAGAAGTCCATAGTACTTTATTAGGATTTCCGGAAGACTATTACTTGTTCCCGTAGTGTTAAGTAATATCACACAAGTTAGAATTCCTACACGAATAGAAAGTGAAGATTATAAACACTTCCAAGATGCCTGGTGACAATGAGGGAACCAGTAACAACGTAGTGAAACCCATAACACCCTTTGCACAATATCAATGCCCCAAACTTAAAACCACAAACTATACGGTATGAGCTATCCAAATTAAGGTCATCTTAGAGGCACATGGATTATGGGAAACTATAGAACCTAAGGAAAATACGCAAGTAGATGATAAGAAGGATAAGGCAACACTTGCCCTCTTATATCAAGCATTAACGGAAGATGTAATCTTACAAGTAGCTAGTTGCAAAACTGCAAAAGAATTGTGGGAATCATTGAAAATGAGACACGTTGGAGAAGAAAGGGTGCAACAAGCACGCATACAATCATTGATGATTGGATTTCAGACTCTTCAAATGAAGGAGGATGAAAGTGTGGATGCATTTACAGCCAAATTGAATGGCTATGCCACGAAGGCAACTGAATTAGGAAAGACTTTGGATGAATCACTATTAGTACGAAAATTATTAGACTCCACACCAGATAGGTTCATTCAAATTGTAGCATCCATAGAACAGACAAACGATCTTGATAAAATTACGTTAGATGAGATCGCTGGAAGACTTAAGGCATTCGAGGAAAGAATTAAACTCCGAAAGGGAGGACAAGTAGAAAGCCAGGATAATTTGTTGTTTGCACAAGGCGAACACTCTAAGAGAGGAAAACGTTTTTATAGACGTGGTGGTAGATCAAACTACTCACGGGGAAACTGGCAGAATAAGGGAAATAGAAACAACTCGAATGGCGGAAACTCATCCCATAGAGATAAGTATAATAATAATAAACCAACATGGGATAAAAGTAAGGTAACATGCTACAACTGTGAAAAATTAGGTCATGTAAGAAATGAGTGTAGAAAACCATCAACAAACGAGGAACAATCAAACCTTATCTTAGAAGACGAAGAACCATCACTATTAATGACTACACACGAAACTGAAGAAGTTTTGTTAAACGAAGGTCAAATACAACCACAGAAATATGCTACAACAGATGCTAGCATATGGTATTTAGATAATGGTGCAAGTAACCATATGATCGGAATCAAAAGTCATTTTAAAGATATTGACGAAAGCATCACCGGACGCGTTCGTTTTGGAGATGGATCATATGTAGAGATAAAGGGCAGAGGTTCAATATTATTAGGATGTAGAAACCAACAACAAAAGATAATCTCGGAAGTTTACTACATTCCAAACCTCAAAAGCAACATACTTAGTCTAGGACAACTTACTGAGATAGGTTGCAAGATCATCATGGATGGGAATAAATTGACTTTATATGACAAGAATAAGACTTTGTTGATGAAGGTAGAACGATCTAAGAATCGACTTTACAGTATTAAACTACACATTGAGGCACCTATATGTCTCTTAGCAAACATAGATAACCAAGCATGGTTATGGCATGCTAGATTAGGCCATTTGAACTTTGACACCCTAGATAGGATGACAAGCAAAGGTCTAGTAGCAGGAGTACCAAGAATAAAGCATGCAGGACAGATATGTGATGCATGTTTATTGGGAAAACACGCTAGAACACCATTTCCAAACAAAGCTAAATTCAGATCTGAGAACCCGTTGGACTTGGTATATGGAGATCTCTGTGGTCCCATAATCCCAGCCACACA